>PVIA01001875.1:0-243215 GCA_004024845.1 Tonatia bakeri
CTGAGGACCGACTCCCAACTCGTGCTGGCTTAACCATTGCAAACCAGCTGTCAGGAACACTCCTGTACTGGCAAGTGGAGAGGTTTAGGGAGGGCTGTATACCCAGGGGTCCAGGGCGTGTCCTCAAGTCTTTCTTTTCTCTTTCTCCTGTGAGTTGCCTCCACCCTCTTCTTCTGCACTTCTCCACCCAGCCAGCAGGGGGGACAGCTGCCAACAGCCCAAGGTCATTCAAAAGGAAGAGAGAACATCTGTTTACTTTCACTTTGGAAAAATCTGTGAAAGGACTCAGACTGATCAGGCAAAAAAAAAAAAAAAAAAAAAAAATTCTTCCTTAGACCAATTTCCATGCCCAGGGGGATGTTACATTGTCACTAGTCCGATCTGAGTCATATGCTCACCAGTTAACAGAGAGGAGGTCGGGCCACCAGGATAACACAGGGTTGGGAAAGATTCTCCAAAGGAAAGGGATGTTGTTATCAGAAGGAAATTGGTAAGCATGCTGGACAAAGGAGGGGAAAACTCAAAACAATAGCTGCACTTCACGGTCACTTGATTTACGTGGTGATCTAATTTTTTGCTGAATAATATCCCACCATATGTGGTTCATTCATCCACTAATTTTTGTTTAAGCCACCATTGAAAAGTTCTGGGCAATTCCTTATTGTTATATAATTGGTTGCTTCCAGTCTTTTATAATCATAAATAATATTCTATGACTATCTTAGTGCATATGGCCTTTTTCTTGAATTTTCTTCATCTTCAGCATAAGGACCCTGGATAAAAGAGCATGAGATACTTTTTTTACTCTTGATACATTTTATCAAATTTATTACTCTCTAAAAGGTTGTGTCACTAGAAATGCACAGCATATTTATTTTTAGTCCCCTCCACATAATAATATCATAACTCTTTAATATTGCCAATTTAATAGGTAAAAATGATGTTTTTTAAAAATTTGTTTTAAAATCAAAACTACAGGTGAAAATTTTTATTTAAAACTAATTGCCCTGGCTGGTGTGGCTCAGTGGATTGAGCACTGGTCTGCAAATCAAAGGGTTGCTGGTTCTATTCCGAGTCAAGGCACAAGCCTGGGTTGTGGGTCAGCTCCCCAATGAGGGGCACATGAGAGGTAACCACACACTGAGGTTTCTCTCCTGCTTTCTTCCTCCCTTCCCCTCTCTCTAAAAATAAATTAATTACAAAAACTAATTATGATAGCTCTTCTGTAAATGTTCTGAACATGCCCTTTGCTAAGTTTAGTATGATCTTAGTTATTTTATAACTATTTATCTGAACTCTTTAGAGGTAATAGTATCTTTCCATAAATGAGTATTTCCTAGTTTGTTGTTTGCTTTTTGTAATGAACTTTCAAAATTATGGCTGTTTATACATTGTCAAATTTTTGTTTCTTTTATTGTTTTCAAGCTTGGAAATTCATACTTTTCCAGAGGCTTGAAAAACACTTAATTCTTGTTTCTTTTAGCTTATCTAAATCTCGAGTTTTCTTTTTCCTCTCTTTACATATTCTAAAATTTATTTTTTATTTATGATGTGAGATGAAGGTATGAATTGATTTTTCTTCCAATGACTAGCTCTCCAGCCCATTACAATTCAAGGAATGATTCTTCCTCTGTAATTGATTTGTGACACAACTCTTGACATGTATTTTACACATCCTAGAATCCATTTACAGGCAGGTGTTCCATTAAGAGGTTTGTCAATTCAATCCCCTACCAGTCTCACAAACTTTTAAATCTTGTTGCTTTATAATGTTTTAGTATCTGGTATGGTTAGTTCTCTACTTCGTTTCTCTTTAGAATGTTCATGTTGTTTTCATTTGCTCATTCCTTCAGATGAAGATTAGGATAACTTCCAAGTTTTCTTTTCTATTTTAAAGATCCCATTGAGCTGTTGACTGGAACTGCATAAACTTTGAAAATTTCTGGAAAATGTCCAAAGGCTAGTAGGATCAGTGTTTGCTGCCATCAAGTAGGGCAGGGTTCAGGTGACTGTCCTCTGTCTAGTTCATTCTCTTTTTGAGAGCAAAATTCGTTTGCACAAGGAAGAAACTTCCTATTCTCATAGAACTGTTTAAACTTCGTATTTCAGGAGACATTTCTTCTGTGGATGATCTCAGAATTGAAGGTAAGACTTAACTAAGTGGGATTTTGTGGGGGCTAAAATTCTTAGACTTTTTTGTCCTTTTTTAGTTTTAGTATTTGTATATATCTTTTCTCACTTAAGAAAAAAGACTTAGCTTCAGAATGGGAATTTCTTTCATTCAATGAATTCATGGTACTTCTCAAGTTTATTTGAAAATCTGAGGTCCATGTGCCACTTCTCTGGAGAGCTAGCTATCTGGTTCCATAACCATTCGTGAGTATATTACAGACAGTGGGATCTGCAGTCTTTGCCTGCTGATCCTTACTTTTTAGCTGCAGGTCCTGACACATAATAACAGTGCCTCATAGACCTTTTTTTTTAATTAATAGATTTTATTTTTTAGAGCAGTTTAAATATACAGAAAAATGAGTGGAAAGCACAATGAGTTCCCAAACAACTCTGTGTCCCCTCTTATTAATGTCTTGCATTAGTGTGACACATTTGTTATAATTGATGAGCCAATATTGATCCATTACTATTAATGTCAGTCTATAGTTTACATCAGGGTTAATCTCTGTTTTGTGCATCCTATGGATTTTGGGGCATCTCTAATACCATGTATCCAGCACTGCAGTGTCAGACAGAATAGTTTCCACTGCCCTAAAAGTCCTCTGGCTCCACCCACTCACTCATCTCTCCCTCCCCGCTTTCCCCCAGACCCCTGGCAACCATTGATCTTTTACAGCCTCTGTGGTTTCCCTTTCCCAGAATGCCCTACACTCGGGACCATACAGTACATCCTCTTCTCAGACTGGCTTCTTTCATTTAGCAATATTTGTTTAAGATTCCTCCACGTATTTTCAAAGCTATAGACTTTTATTTTATTTTTTAAATTACATTTAGTGGGGTGATATTGGTTAATAAAATTATATAAGTTTCAAATGTACAATTCTATGATATAGACTCTGAATATGATCTGTATATTGTATTGTGTGCTTACCACCCAAGGTCAAATCTTCTAAGGCTATAGACTTTTAAAAGTTTACCAGCAATCTGTATGAGTCACCTACTATGTGCAGGCAGAGTGATAGGAGCTGGGCATACTGCAGCAGACAAGACAAGAAGATCCCTGTCCTTGATCAAAGCTCCCCAAAGGTCATGTGTATTCAGTACCTGGCAACAACAGCTTTCCCTAGGCAACGAGTACTGGGCCTATTATTTTGAAGGTCTTCTCTGAGGAGATTATTTGCTTACTACATCAACTGAGAGACCGATGTACCCACAAGAGATTTACCGTGTTCCTGACTAGCCAGTTCCTTGTCCTGAGTACAACAGCCCTGCGGTTCACAGGGCAGATCCTGTTTTCTTTCTTTTTTGAGAAAATTGAATTTATTGGGGTCATATTCATTAAAATCAAATAGGTTTAAGGGATACAATTCTGTAGTGCATCATCTGTATATTGTATTGTGTGCTCACCACCTCAAGTCATGTCTCTTTCCACTGCTCTAACTCTTGATTTTTTTCCTTTGCTTTTTTTTTTAACAAAGATTTTATTTATTTATTTTTAGAGAGAGGGAAAGGGAGGAAGAAAGAGAGAGAGAAACATCAGTGTGTGGTTGCCTCTCACGTGGCCCCCACTGGGGACCTGGCCCACAACCCAGGCATATGCCCTGACTGGGAATTGAACTGGCGACCCTTTGGTTCACAGCCCGAGCTCAAACCACTGAGCCACACCAGCCAAGGCTCTAACTCTTGATTTTAATAACATTTGATGAAGCCAGAGAAAGGCAGCTGCCCCAGAAGGTGGTCCCCTCTTTTTCACAGCCTGAAGCGTCTCTGGATCTTCCTCCCCACCAAATGACTAGCACATATAAATTTATTTCTGCCTATAATCAGTAATAAAGTCTAAAATTATAGTTAAACTTTCAAAAGCTAATTTATGAATCACCAGTAATACGATGCAAATGAAGACACAAGGCGTCCTCCAAGTTGTTAGCTGGTTGCTCCCCCTGAGATGGGCAAGACGCATCTTATGTGCGCTAGTTTTCACTGGATGAGCAAAATGAGGAAATCTAGTCCCACACTCAGGTCAGTTCTGTTCCATTAAAAAATATTTCACATTTTAAGGGGTTTTGTTGTTGTTTATTATTCTTCACTCTTCAGATTGAACTAAATCTTCACTATAATAATAGCTTTGATTTTTCAGTGAATGTGGAGCATCATTTACCCTAATTTAAGGAACAAAAATGAATCCTTTTACACAGGGAGTAGTTATTTTAAGCCATTTGAGTTCTGCTTGTATTTATTTTCTGATAAGACCAAATGGTGTTAAAAACAGATGATATTATCAAACAGAGTAGTGTTACATATACAATTAGAAACAACACTGCCAAGGACATAAAAATGTACAGCAGACCGGTAAGTGATGTTAGGGTTTCTTTTCCTCTTTAAACATTGAGGTTTTCTGTATTATAACATGTATTTACAGAGTCGTGAGAACCAAACTGGTTTTAACCAGATTAGAAAATAGACTACACATGATGATATCATGACGCCTGAAGAAATGAATTGGATAATTCTCTGATTAATACATGAGCACAATGGCGATACTGAGTGGGACACCCTATTTGTCACTGAATACATTCATAGACTTTATTTTAAAGTCTTTGGCCCACAAAAGAGGAATCTCAAAATGGCTATTTAGTCACAAAGAACATGAATGCTCACAAACAATTCTTTTTGCCCCAACTACTGTAAGAAAGAAATCTATAACTGGAAGATAAGAAAATCTGGAAAGGGGCTTTGTACAATACATAATTTTATATCACAAATGTGCATCTGGGTCTGGCAGGCTAGCTCAGTGGGTTAGAGCATCGTCCTAATACACCGAGGTTGTGGGTTCGATCTCTAGTTAGGGCACATACAAGAATCAACCAATGAATGCATGAATAAGTGAAATCTCTCTCTCTCTCTCTCAAAAAGAAAGGATGTGTATCCCTTTATTACAAAAAAACATCTACATGAAGAAACCAGTGATACCAAGTGCTAGGGAGGACACGGGGCAACTGCAACTGTCACATACTGCTTGTGGGGACGCTGAGGGATATGACCATGCTGGAAAACAGTCAGCCATTTCTTAGAGTTAAACATGTACCAGCCAAATGACCCAGCCATTCAACCCTCAGACACGGACCCAAGAGTAAAAAGAAAGTGTGTATGTTAGCAACATGTGAATGTCTTGTCTGCTGTTAACTTTCTCTTAACAGTTTTAACATTCATTGGTAATCTTTGCTTGAATTGATTATTTCATTAGATTTTTCTAAAAAGTAGTTTTTTAAATTCTAATAATTTTTTCTCATTGCATTAGCTGGCTTTCTTCTCGATCAACTGAGAAAGAAAAGGTTTTGAAAGAAGCAAATTTCCTGTCTTGCTCCCATGGACAGACTCATGCTCATCCTTCAGGGCTCTGCTCAATGAGCCCTTCTTCTGAAACCCTGACTTCCTTCTCCTTCCTAATTTCCTAACTGCTGAGACTGTTTTTAGGCCATATTGCCAATATTACCTTTTTCCATTTACTCTTTCATTCAAAACCACTTACTGTGTCCATGCCATGTTTTAGGTAGTGTTTTGAGCATGGGATGCACAGCAGTGAATAAACCAGTTGAAGTTGGCCTATATTCTAGTGCATGTGTAGGAAGGACACTATAAATACGTAAATAAATATAAACGCACTAGAATTGCAGGTAGAAGTACTACTGTGAAGAAAAAGAAAGCCATGGGAGGAGAAAGGTGAGGATGGGGTATGTGTTATTCTAGACAGGAAGTCAAGGAAGGAATATCTGACAGCCATTGATGGCCTGCCCAGATCTAGGCCTTCTGGAATGATCCAACATAAGCCAGCATTACTGGAAACACCTGTGACTCCCTCCTGTGCCTGAGGGCTCTTCTCTCTATCTTTATGTGGGCAGTGCTGCCTGCCCCCTGTGGGGAACAGCTCTTAGCCAATGGCATGTTGGAGCTGAAGGACAATCATTCTAGCTTCCCTGCATCCGTGGGTGGGTTGACTTTGAAGGGCTCTGTCTCCCAGAGGTCCCTGTGGGAATGAACCCTAGTTGTCCTCTGTGTATCCTGCTCATGACGGTGCTCTGTGTGGTTGCCTCACTGGCTCAGTTCTCCATCCTCTACTAGTACTTCTTGGAATTTACATTTCAAACATACTGCTTACACTCACAACCTCTTTGGGAGGAACCCTGCCTAAGTCAGTAGGTCCTAAAAGTGATGCAAGGAAGGAGACCCTCAGAATGGCATTAAAGAATTGGATCACTTGCTGGTCAGATGGCAACAAAGACCCCAATGCTATTGGTCAGTGAGGCCATGGTAACCTCTGACCTGCTGTAGTATCTCTGGAGCAAAGAGTCTCTCTTCTTACCAGTGATGAATTGGGATGGTGTGCAGGTGTAAGAAATGCACTGGTCTAGAGTAGTAGCTTTTGAACTGAAAGATATGGGTGGGTGGGCCCCATGGTAATTATTAGAATTTTGGAGTTGGTTTGTTGTTGTTAACGGCTGGAGGAGCCATGGAGGAAGAAAATAACAGGCTCAGCTGAGGTAACCATTAATTTAGAACATGGGTTGAAAGAAAGCCAGAAATCTTCTACTGCATCTCTTAAAGGGAGTCTCATCTCCTGCAGACAGAAACAGACTGAGTCAAAGCATGAGATCTCCAGTTGGATTTTAAGCACAGCAGAGCTTGAAAGGAGGTTGTATTGACAGCCCAGAAGATTTCTTATGCTGAAGTCAGGGAACTGAAAGGGCATGAGACCTTGATGGAGATGTTTGGGTGGATGGGATTGAGGACTTAACTCCCTAGATTCCTAAGAATATCTGAGCCAGAACTCTCTGAAGTTCTTCCTCTTGCTGGCGTAAACCACTCGCCAATTGCCTAGAGATTGCGCAAAGGCCTTAGTTAGGGCAGATACCCTGCAATATGATGCTTGTCTGTAAGATCTTTCCCTGCCTCTCCTCACTGCATCTAGGCCAAAAATTTAAAGTCTTATTATGAGCCAAGTAGAGAAATACTGCTATGTGAAGGATTATTTACTCAAAGCACCACAGAACTTGGTGAATATGTGCCAGCAGAAAGTGGGAGAATTTGCTTGGACCTTAAAGGTGCCAGATTAGGGGGGACAGATGATAAGTCTGGATAGGGGAGAGTTTATTAATATGGGTACGTTATCCAATGACTTAAGATGATATTCTAGTAGAATGCCTTGAACTGTATCTAGTATTTTTCAGGAATGATTCCTTGAATCTTGAAAACAACAATGAGATGTAGATGCTGGAATTACTTAGAAGAAAGATGAGGAAGGGGATGGAAAAAAAATCAAACAGGTTAGAATCGAGAATGCATTTATTATATAATATCAGAGAAACTACTGGCCAAAAATGTTCCCTGGTGGGGCTCTGAGGACATTCCATTCACTAAAGTGATAAGGAAATGCTAAGACATTCTGAGGAGCTCGGAACTGCTTGTCATCTAGATTGAGACTGATAGTAAGAGATGCCCCAGAGTCAGTGGGAATAATAGGATTCTAGAGGCCAGATTGGCAGCACTAGGCCATCAGGGGTCATGGAATATAATTATGGCTACTTACAGCAACCTGAATAAATCTTAGGGATCTAGTGTTAGGGGAATATGTGAGTCCCAGAAGAACACATGAATTATTTAGATTTTTAAACACGCAAAATGTGTGTGTGCATGTGTGTGTGTGTGTGATAGGTTAGTAAACACATAACTAGAATAATGGTTCTGGGAGGAAGAAGGAAGAGAATAGGGTCAGAGGGAGGTATATAATAGGACTTCTAAGGTATTGATAATATTTCTGAAATATCTTTCTAAAGCCAGATGGCAAGTTACACAGGTGCTCTTTTTATTGTTTTTCTCTAAAAACATTATTATACCTTTGCAATGTATTCTATATTTTACAAACAGGCTTAACAACATAAAGCCTCGCTGGCTGTGACTCACAGCAGAGAGAGTGGAAGGGGCATGGGTTGGTCCTGGGGTTGGCCACAGACAGCTCCGAATTCAAACCGCTTACTGGCTGCACAACCACAGGGAAGACTGAGTCCCTGAGTGGTGAGTTTCTGACCAGTGAAATGACTTTGATCACATCAGTCCAGCAGGGTAGTAGGGATGATTAAATGAGGTAGCTTACATAAATCTTGTAGTCAGTGCCTGGCACATAGCAGGTGCTTAAGAAATAACAGTTACTATTAAATAACTTTGCCCACGTGTTCCATTTTTTTCCCTTTTAGAGATTTCCCATCTTTCTCATTTGACTTCATTCCACTTAATTATTTGCCGCAAGCAAAGCATGATGCTGGGTAAGCTATGCCTTATTTTAAGTTTTTGAAATACCATTAAGTCATTTGATCCTGTCATTCAATCCTCAGTACCTAGTACAGTTTGGTCCCCCTCCCCCCCCCAAAGTATTTTCAGGTAAACAACATGCTGACACAGATATGTCATGATTTTTCAAGCCATGACATCACCTGTTAAATTTCTATAGAGTTTAAGATGATCTCAACCCATATATGCACACATGTGCCACTATCCCATGCCCTTCCTTTTAATACAGTTTTACCATAATCTTTGATATTTTTCTCCTGTGTTGTCTCAGTTTTCTCCAGGCTAATTTTCTGTTTTGCTTTCACATTAGACTTCCGCAAATATCTGATGGTCCTTGGCCTGTTTTCTGCTTCACCCTGCATTGTACCCTCCGAGGCAACTGGTGATTTCAACTTTTGACATTTTCCAGAGTTCTGCACCAAGAATTGGCTAGTTATTGCTGGACACTCGGCTGCAGAATCTTAAAGCATATAGCTTCCTTTTGTCTTAGTTATTCCTTGTCCATCTACTTTCTATCTTCTAGAAATTTCCTGGACACCTCTTTTCTGCTGTCATTTCATCTCATGTTCTCTTATGCTTTTTATGCCTTTTTAATTCCTTGCCAGTGCAACACACATTCTGAAGTGTGTCCTTTATTTTGCTGTAAACGATGTTACTGGGACAACTGATGAAATTTAATGGCGGCCCCAGAATTAGGTAGTGTGGACTATCAATATTAATTTCTTGATTTTGATGTTGTGTTGTGATTATGTGGGAGACTGTCCTACTTACCCCACCTTAAGTATTTGGGAGTGATGGGCTGTGAGGTTGGCAACTTGTTTCCAGATAGTTCAAGACAAAAGAAGTTCTTTACATTGTCCTTGCAAATTGTCTGTTTCAGATTGTTTTAAAAATAAAAACAGTACTTACTTTTGCTTTAAGAGGGAAATGGATATTTAATCATTCTTACACACGGTTCTAAAAAAAGAGCTTAAAATGCCACTAGTAAGATGCATTTTGCAATGATGATGTAAGAGACTAACACCAACCATCTGGAGATCACAATTTGCTTATTAAAGAATGCTCCTGAATTTAAATTGCTAGAATTTTTAAACTACAAGAAGTGTGCGCGTGTGCGCGCAAGAGAGACTTCTACATATTACTGACATTTGTGTGCAAAACAATGCGGAAAATTGCTATCTAAAACAAAACCCAATGGTACCTATTTCTGAGGTTTAGACAGTGACATTTCATATCTGGGATAGATGGTCATTTTAGAAAAAAATCTTGAAGGGTGATATGGGCTGAATGTTCACCTGCCGAAATCGTTTCCAACCTGCCTACCATGTGATGGGTCTAAGAGATGAGGCCTTTGACAGGTGATCGGGGTTAGATGGAGGTCATGAGGGCGGAGCTCTCCCCACGGGATTAGTGCCCTTCCAAGAGTTAGGAGTTGCTATTTTTTGCTGTCGTCAAGTGAGGACACAATGCAACGTCAGCAGTCTGACTCAGACGAGGACTCTCACTAGAACTCTAGCACGAAGGCATTTCGACCTCAGACTTCAGCCTCCAAAACTGTGGAAAATTAATTTCTGTTGTTTGTACATCACCCTGTCTGGTATTTTCTTACAGCAGTCACAACACAGTAAGACAAAAATGTGTCAGGCACTGCTGGTGTCCTACTCCTTACCTGTTTTTCCCACTTTTCTTACAGACAGGATTCCAACCTCACTTCGAGCAACAATGCCTAGCTTAAATACTTCTCAGCCTCCTTCAGATCTTGCTGTGTCCCCAGGGCACCGTGCGGTCAGTCAGACCCGGGCAGAAGTGTGCTGGAGACGTTGGGAAGAGAACCAGCTTTCCCTCAAACAGGCGCCTCCGCTTCCTCTTCCTTCCAGTCTGCACTGTGGCTGGTCCTCCGGAGGAACGGCAGCCTATCTGTGACTCATCGCGCCACAGGCTCAATGACGAAAGTCAGCATGACATGGGCAGCAATCTAAGGATGGTTAAGAAAGAAAGAAAAACAGACTGGGTGCTGGGTGGCATTATTGAGCTGCCAGCCAATTTTGTGCTTCCTATTAGTGTACTCTTTAGTAAGAGAAACAATGAACCCTACACATGTTTATGTCCTTTGGATGTTCTCTTAGTTGCATTTGTATACATTATTTTTTTTTAAAGATTTTTATTTATTTTTAGAGAGGGAAGGGAGGGATGGAGAGAGAGAGAAACATCAATGTGCGGTTGCTGGGGGCCACAGCCTGCAACCTAGGCATGTGCCCTGACGGAATCGAACCTGCGATGCCTGGTTCGCAGCCCGCGCTCAATCCACTGAGCTACACCAGCCAGGGCTGCATTTGTATACATTATTAACAACAATTTTGCTGCGCTTTTTTTGGTAAAAGGTTGAAATCCAAGAGAGTTGAACTAAGCAGTAGAGTAAAAGGAATCTTGCATTTAAGGAGATGGCTCTGGGGATCTGTAAGGAGCGTGTTGCAGTTGAGAAGCAAATGCAGAGTGGTGGGAAGAGACTTGAAACCTCATCGCTGAGAAATCCCCGAGGTCGCAAACGGCCAACGGTTTTAGAGAAAGCAATATTGAAGTTAAAGTTCTTTCCTCTGATACAAGTTGGTTCTTATAACTACAGTAATTTGTTATCGTTCTACCTAAAAGTTCACTACAAAGAACAAATGGTTTTAGGTGGACAAAATGAAATAATAGTGTCCAGTATGGAGCAGTCTTAAAATTATTTGAGGTTGCCAGGCACAGTGGAGAGAGCTGGCTTTGAACTTTTGGTAACATGTAAGATGGTAGGTCTTGACATTTCATTTGGTTGTTAAAAGAAATGTCAACCCTGGAATGAAAGGCTGGAGATCCTACGGTCAGCTTCATCTTTGGAACAGAAGCCTGTTTGTTGAAAAGGAAGCCTTCAACGAAAACTTGGGGGTGCTGACGTTCCAATACATGGTACTTCTTTCCCGGAAGAGTCAGCCCCTAAGGTTTTAGTTTCCTCTTCTCTAGAAGTTCTTTTATAGTTTGGATTGGAACTCAGAGCTTACGTTTCTATAAAAAACAGTAACAAAAGGGGGTTGCATTCTCCTGTCTGGTCACAAAGGCTGATAAAACCCAACCCCACTAGACTAGAATACTAACATAATGTCTTGCTATTCTTTGTTTCTAAATGCAAACTTGGTATTAAACTCAACAATTTCACACAATACAACTCTATTGTTTGCTTAGGTCACTGTCTGATTGAGGGCGGGTAGCATTCCTTCAAGCAGCAACTAAGGAATCTGGACTCCTAGCATGTGATCCAGTGATCTTAACATCTTTGCTTCTAAGCGTTGTTGACAGGTTAGAATTCACAAGCTGATTACCTCATGGGAGGCTTTAAGGATCCAGTCTGGGAGTGACACACACTATTTCTGCCCACATTCTACTAATCCCATGGCCCCAGCCTCACTGCAAGGAAGGCTGTGAAATGCCACTTTCCTCTGTGTCCAGGAACAGAAAGGAGGAATGTAGCCATCTGTACCTACTCTGTAGGGTTTTGTGAAGACTAAATAAAATAACTGCATATTGTAGGTGCTTGACAAATGTTATGTCCTTTCCTCCCTTTGGACTCAGCTATGTATATGGTAGGGGTGGCAGGCTGCAGTGGTGGTGGCTTCTGGTGCGAAGGATTCCTAGCAAAAAGGTTCTGGTGTGAGAATCAGATAACTGATTCTGGTGGATCTCAGCAGAGGTCATGGGCAGAGAATAAGAGAAGGTACAAATGGTGAAGTCCCGTGTTCTTGAGTAGGTTCCTGGAAAGTGAGGATAAATACAAGGAGAGGGAAAGAGGTAAAAAGGTTTTGTTTGGGAAAAAGATGGAGGGCATGGCAGGCAAAGGTGGAAGGAAGCAGTATTTAAGAAATCATACAGGTTACTTTCAGAAAATAATGGAATGCCCAGTATTTCAGTGACTCCCTCAACTACTAAAATTGCATTAAGTGATGTCAAAGGTGAGTGAAAAAGCTACTAAAGACAGATCATTCTAACTAAAACACACATAATGCTCTTAGTAGAGTTAAAATGCATTGAACATAAGAGAAATGATATAATGTAAAGCAGTTAGTTACTTTCAAATATTGGAGTCCAGTGTTCAGTTTTTCTAAAAATATTTATACTCGAATGAATGAAGAATACAATATGTGAACCTTGACTGGATCTAGTTTGGGAGGTTGTGGCACAAGCTATCAACAATATTGTTGATATTTTTACTTGAAATTTGCTGAGTGCCCTGGCTGATGTGGTTCAGTGGATTGAGTGCTGGCCTGAGAACTGAAAGGCTGCTGATTCAATTCCCAGTCAGGGCACATGCCTGGGTTGTGGGCCAGGTCCTCAGCAGGGGTTGTGAGAAAGGCAACCACAGGGATGTTTCTCTCCTTTTCTTTTTTTTAATGAATAAAATTATATTAAAAAAAATTTATTGAGTTCAATTTCTCTCCCTTTCTTCCTCCCTCCCTTCCTCTCTCTAAAAATGAATAAATCTTTAAAAGAAATTGCTGAGAGAGTAGATCTTAAATGTCCTCACTAAGAAGAAAAAAAAAACAATGGTAACTATGTGAGGTGATAAACTAACTGTTGTAATCATTTCACACTATGTGCATATTTCAAGTCAACATGTTGTACACCTTGAACATATACTATGTTATTAGTCAATTATATGCTAGTAAAGAAGGAAAGTAGTATTATTGGGACAATTAGAAAAATTTAAATATGAATTATATTTTTAGAGATTTTTAGTTTTCTTAAGTCTGATTGAAGGCTGGAGTTAGTTATACCCTTTTTCTTAGTTTACACCTGCTAAAGTACTTGGCAGTGAAGCACCATAATGCCTGCAACTTAGTTTCAAATGGTTCAGAAAAAAATTACACAAAGCAAATGTATCACAATGTAGGTGAAAAGTGTGTGAACACACATTATACTACTCTTTGAATGTTTCTGTATTTTTCCAATCTGACAAATGACAATAAGATCCAAGGTTTGTAGCATGTTGTCATTTATTTGCTTATCAAGAGAATAAAAGCAGTCATACTTTTATTCACTGTCTACATCATTCAATATAATCAAATAGTTTTAGATGACAGTAAATGGTGTAAGTCCCAAGCATGGCATGCACTAGGTACCAGACTGCAAGCTCCATGAAGCTAAGGTATGGTTTCTTTTCACCATTTTATGTCCAGCAAGCACTTAGCTGAGAGCTAAGAAATAGTAGGTGGTATGTTTTTGTTCACTGAATGGTGAAATAAATGTGAAAATTCTGTTTATAATAGATATACTAACACTTTTATGGTTTCTATAGATCATTGCTTTTTGGAAGTTAACACACAAAAATATACAATTAACATTTATGTATTTAGTACCTTTGGCAACTATTTTTAGTTCAATTAACTCAACTTTAAATTTCAAGCCAGAATATTGTAAAGCCTCTGCTCTTCAGAGTTGTGACATCTAATGCTACCTATGCAGTTCTTTGAAGCTGTTTTGAATCAATATTTAATTTGAAATAGCTAGATTTTATTAGATAAAAATACTTTGACTATTAATGACAAAACCAGAGGATTCTTCTGAAACTTTGTTAAATTAACAAAGATTTCAAGTGACTCAGTTATTTTTTTCTATTAAAGCTAGTCATCATCTATCATTCACTTTTAGAATCAATGTTTGCAAACCCAGATGATAATAAATGTAACAGGGGCAAGCTCATCAAACAGTTGGTAAATTTCCCTGGTTGATTTGTCCTTATATTTAAAAATGTTAAGTTCTGATACCCTCGAACATTTCAAACCACATTATGAAATTATTAGGGAGCTGATCTTCATCAAGGGCCTTTGTCAATCAATTGACACTGTTAACCGCTACCTTCTTGTCACTCTTTTCTCAGATATTGAGGAAGTATGGAACTCTGTACAGGCAACGGGCCCGTGGGACAGACAGGCTCTAAGGAATAAAGGGCAGAGTGAAGAAACCTTATTTTACTTTTTTCCAACACTGTTTACTCTTTCCTACCCACAATCACCACACTGTTGTCCATATCCATGAGTTCTTTCTTCTTTTTTGTTCAATTCCTCCGCACTCCCAGCCCCCCAACCTTGTTTTTAAAGCAAATTCCCATGTAATCCCTTTTAGCACTGTCATTTATATTAACCTTTAAAAATTTTGTCTATTTATTTAATATCAATCTTAATCTGATCCTAAAGTGGTTAGGCTTAACAGTACCTTATCAATGGTAGAATAAGAGGCTTGCCATGTGGAAGCGAACAATATCCTGAGGATCATGGGAATTAGTTTACCTCACTGCTCCAGAAGACTGAGAACTGGTGTGGTATAACATAAACATACTCTATCCGAAGACCTGGGGGTGGAGTCCAGGCTTCCTATTTACTTGTTACGTGGGTAAGTCACTTAATTTCTTGGGTCTTATCTTCCTCCAGTTTTAAAATATCACTGACTCTAAACAGAGGGTTGACTGATAAGAAAATAATAAAAACAATCAAATAGTATGTTGGGACAGTCTGTCAAGCAGTAACATGTGTGTTATTATTTGAAATTAATGAGTGAAATTAAAAAATAAAACCCCAAACTATATATTTTAGCAGGAACTTTAGGAAGAAAACAAAAAGCCATTGTGACTTCATATAATGAATGAAACTGGGAAATGAAAAAAAACATCTGCGTGTGGGGGAACAATTTGCTACATAGTTCCCTATGAAATACAAAGCAACAAAGAATAGGGTTTAGTTACATAGATGCAGGGAAGCTAAATCATTAACAAATGACACCACATTAGGCATCTCAGAGATTAGGCCCGAAAAAGATAAATACACTTCACAAGAGAAATCCAAATGACTAGTTGCTATATGAAAAGGTCCTCAACAGCATCAGTAATCAGGAGAATGCAGGTTAAAACCACCATGACAGAATACAGGACACCCACCAGACAGGCCAAAACTGAAAAGAACTACCAATACTGAGTGTGGTTGAGGATGCGCAGCAATGTGACTAGTATATGGCTGGTAGGATTATAACACTTTAGAAACAGGTTGGCATCATTTATTCAAGTTTATGATGCACATGCCCACTTCCCAGTATATACCATACAGAAAATGATATGGACATGATGGATCACATATATAAAGAAGGTTGACAGCAGCATTTATAACAGTTCCAAACTAGAAACTCAGATATCCCTTAACAATAGAATGGCTAAATAAACTACGACATATGCTACAATGGAACACTGTAATATTTAGCAATTAAAACGAACAAACTAGTCCTGGCTGGTGTGGCTCAGTGGACTGAGTGCTGGCCTATGGACCAAAAGTCAGTGGTTTGATTCCCAGTCAGGACACATGCCTGAGTTGCAGGCCAGGTCCCCAGTTGGAGGCGTGAGATGTTTAAAAAAAAAATGAACAAACTAAAGCTATATGAACAACCCAAATAGCATATGGATTACCATGTTGAGCAAAAGCAGTAAATGTAATAGCTTACGTATTATGTTGTTCCATTTAATAAAGTTCAAAAGAAAGGGTAGAACTAAATAAAATATTGTTTAGGGATGCATGCTTGTGATAAAATAATAAAGAAAAGCAAAGAAATAATTATCACAACAGATAGAATAATGGTTACCTTCAAAAAAGAGGGAAAGAGTTGTATTCAGGAAAGTCAGCAGGGGGGAATTCTGGGGTGCTGGCAATATTTCATTTCTTTTTTTTAAAAAAGATTTTATTTATTCATTTTTAGAGAGGGAAGGGAGGGAGAAAGAGAGAGAGAGAGAAATATCAATGTGTGGTTGCTGGGGGACATGGCCTGTAACCTAGGCATGTGCCCTGACTGGGAATCGAACCTGCGATGCCTGGTTCGCAGCCCGCACTCAATCCACTGAGCTACACCAGCCAGGGCAATATTTCATTTCTTTAAAAAAAAGATTTTATTTTTGGAGAGAGGGAAAAGGAGGGAGAAAGAGTGGGAGAGGAACACCAATGTGTGGTTGTCTCTCTTGTGCCCCTTACTTGGCACCTGGCCTACAACCCAGGCATGTGCCCTGAATGGGAATTGAACTGGTGACCCTGTGATTTGCAGGCCGGGGCTCAATCCACTGAGCCACACCAGCTAGGGCCAATATTTCATTTCTTGACCTGGTTGGTCACATGGAAGTTTCTCTTATAATTACACCTTATACCAAATAACTCTTTATGTATTTTAATGTATATTTCAAAATAAAAATTCTAAAAGTAATTGAATACTATAGATGGCATTTGAAGAAATTTTGCAAGATAATTTAGCTATGAAATCTTTCATAATAAAAACCAATGATGTGGGATAATAAAACAGATTAGTTTCCCATAAGAGCTCACTTTCGAGTTTAGAAGAGGCCTATACAAATATCCCTTTGTTAGATTTTAACATAGTAAACAGATCTTTATCAGAAACAAATAGGTGAACCAGGGGAAAATCTGCTACCTAAAACTTCAAAGTTTTTTGAATTTTGAACAAACGAGCTGTTTTCTCCTCTGGATAAATGAACTAAAGAGCTGCAGACCAAGCTGGACATGTATGAACTTCCTCTTCTCCAGGCACCAGTTCCAGCTGTTTCCTCCAGTTATTAGGCTGGGTGGTGAGGTGGGTGGATCTTGCCCAATAAGTGTAGCACAGCTGTTCCTTCTTACGTAGGTGGCAAAGTTGGCGAGGGCTCTCCTGAGAGCTCTTCAGCACTAAGGCTCTAAGGGGGAGCCGCAGCTCTAGCTGCTGAAAAACCCCATCTGGGACACACTTTCTGTGAGGTATCCTCCTCTGCTGGGTTGCAGAGCTCTGATGTTTGCACTCCTTTTATCCAAAACCCACAGAGGTTTTGGATAAAATCTCAGGTGCTCAGCTTCACACAATCCTCTAAATCTGTGGATTTTATTCCTTCAACTTCTACCAGGAAATGAAGAACACAGGCAAAACCTGTAAGGTTTGTTTTGCAGCCATTTTGGAGTATCACCTGATTTGATTCCCTTCGGGTCTTATTTAGATGAACATGGACGTAGCAGGTTATGAAAAGGCAGTCAAATACAGGGTAGCTTAGGTAAAACAGTTAATCTGGCTCTTGGAATTTAGGATCAAGGGCAGATGGGCAGATGCTACTTGTGAGTCTCTTTTTGCTTCTATAACATCCCGTACCATCACCTTTTCTCCAGCACTTTAATGAAAATGAACCTTTGGATTTATTCAGTTAAAGTTTCCCTGGTCTACCGTTTGCATATGGTGGTGGCAGTAGTGGGAGGAACCCCAAGCTTCCCTAGTCTGCCTATTGAAACTTGCTCTTTATCCCCTGAGGTGGAAAGACTTGTAATATCCACTACTGCCCCTTCCAGAGGAGGTAAGGTGTGCCAGGACGCAGCGGCAGAACGGTGAAATCTGCTTCCTTTCATCATCGCTGCTACTTGTTATTTCATTCTCACACTGTTCACCAGGACAGGTCCAATCAGCGGAGTCTGGTCCTTTTCTCTTCAAATTTCTTTTCCTAGAGAACTACACGTTCAACGTCATGAGTTTTTACTTGAATTTACTTTTCAGGGTAACACCTGTATGGAAAGCTGCACAACAGTTACAATACTTACTTTGGGAAGGAAATAGCCTTTGAGTCAGGTTGGAAATACAGGCCACAGTTTCTTGATGACGGTAATGTACACCGATATACAACCAAGGCCAGTTCTCCAAAGTTTCAAACCACAAGCACGCATGATTACCAAAAGTGAGGCACAATTAAATTCTCCCCCTGAAAAAAATGTCAAAAATCCTTCCACAGTCTCCGGGAGGTTGGCTCTCTTCCCTCGCCCGGGAAATTCACCTCCTTTTCCACTAGTAAGACTCAGGTTGTGACTCGATGCTCAAGCTACACCCTATCTCCTTTTGGGGGCAAACGGAAAAGGGATGTATTGCAGCTCTCATCTTTACGATGCTATGCAGTTTACAAAGCGCTAGCACTTCATCCACTCCTGAGTCCCGCGAGTGTTCATGCATGCATGCATTCATTCACATACTAAACATTTACTGGGCCGATGACACGTTATCCGGCGCAAGGTCTCGCCCCATACCACGGAAAGGGTGGGGCGCTCGCTCCCCGAAACAGGTGCAGCGAGGGGATCAGGCTGTGGGACTTCTCACTCAGTACAGCTTTCAAAGGCTCGTTTGGGGCCAAATGCCTCACCTTCAGGTGGTGCTCACCCGAGCATGGCCGCGCGGCCTGGGCCTCCTCCTGGCTCCCAGAGGAGCAGTCACCACCTGCCCTGAAGGAAACCACAAAAGATGAAGCCCTCTCCGCTGCCCCCGAGTCGGGGGTGAGATAAGGCGGCCGCTTAGGCTCCACTCGGCTCCTCCCCTTCCTCTCTTCAGTTCTGACGCGGCCGTAGAGGCGGCGGCAGCGGCTGAGAGTCCCGCAGCAAGCGGCGCACCCACCCGCTCTCGGAACCCCGACTTCCTCTTCCTTTGGCACGTCATCAGAGCGCGCCGGAGTCGCCCAGGGCGGGGTGGTTGGAAAGGGAAAAAATGGCCAGCGGAGCAAGCCTCGGAGCGGAAAGAAGAGGGCGGGGGAAGGAGAGCGGTTGCTAGGTTACTTGCGTCATCGGCCCGCGCCGCTTTCCTCCCGCCCCTCTCTCTGGAGTGAGGCGAGAGCCCCGCACAGAGCGAGCGAGACAGCGATCTGAGCTCCGGGCGCTACAGCCGCTGCGGCCGAGAGCGTGAGAGCCTGGGAGCATCTGAAAGACCCCGCCCCCGTGCACTGCCTGCCGCCCAGACCTCCGCCCTAACCTGGGCCAGTGGGAGCGGCGGCCACCGCTCTTCTCCCCCCCTCACCTTCCCGGCCGGCAGCAGCGGCTGCACACGCCGGAGCCCGAGCCGGAGCCGGCGGCTGGGGGGCAGGGAGGCGGCTACCTCGGGCCGGGGGTAGCCAGCTGCTCCGCGGTGAGAGGACGCTGAGAAGGGGCCGGAGCTTCTGTCTGGTCCCGGGGCGCGTGGCGAGGGACCCCCAAGGTGTAGGGAGGGGGTCCCAGCCGCAGCGACACATGCTGGAGCCGGGAGCGGGGGCGGCGCCGAGAGGAGCCGGCCAGGTCCCCCACCTCGCCGCCGCCTCGGCCACCTGCCCGGGGCCTTAGCATCTCGCCCCGGAGTGTATGAGTGGGGGCTTCAAGCTCAGCAACCACCCCCGGCCGGGGGGCGGGGACCCCGATGTGAAGCGGCGGCCGGGGCGGCGGGGAGAGCAGGACCGGCGCCGCGGTCCTTTCCTGACCTTCCCCCTCCCCTTCGCCCCCTCGGGGGTCTTCGCCCTTGGCCAGTCGCCGGCCCCCCGGCTCCTCGGCAGGACTCCAAGAGGAGTTCTTAGAGCCCCCTCCCCCGCCCGAGCCCCGAGGGCGGCGGGGCCGGGGGCACCCGGGGGGCCGGCCGCTGCCTCCGCCCAGAGGAAACTTTGTAAAAACAAAATTCGGAGCCTCCCGAACGTGACCGTCCCGGGAGAAGTGGCCCCGGACGGGCAGAAGACAGCCTGAAGAGACCCAGGAAGAGGCAAACAGGAGGTAAGCGGGCCGCCGCCACCTCTGCTCCCGCAGCGCGGAAGAGACCCGGTGGCCGCCTGGTGGAGCGACCCCAGCCCCGCTTCTTCCTCCGCAACGCGCGGCTCGGAGCCTTCCGCAGCGGGAGCAGCCTCAGCCCGGAGGAGGAAGGGACCAGCCCCCTTCCCCAGCGCCACGGCTCTTCTCAAAAGTGTGAGTGGCTCCGGGCAAGGGATCGAGGGGTGGGGAGCGGGAGGCTGCCGGTGCGCCCTCCCGGACTTTTGCTGGTGGTTTCCCGGAGTGCGGGGAGTGCACGGACGAGAGGAGGTGCCTGTAGTCCTCGCGGCAGGAGAAGACAGCCTGTGTCTAACCTTTTAGGTCTTCTACGTGTAACGCTCGAGCTGACTGGCTTCTCTTAGAGGAGCTCTGCCCTTCCCCGGAGTGGACACTTGCACCTTTCTGTCCAGTAATTGACAAAAGGAACTTGGGGAAGCCGGCGCATATGTGCACACAAAGGACATCGCTGCAACACACCTTTTCCTGGCGCCTCGGGTGCGAAACTGCGCTGTCGTTTGTCGTTTCTGCTTCTGGGCAAGTCTTGTTCGGGGGTTCTCAAGTGGGAACCTCTTACCCTCCGAGCCCCTGGAAGTAAAATACTTTTTCTTTTCGTTCCTTTTTGTTTTGGTGCACTCTTCCTTGAAGAGATTTTCATTTCAGTACCTATCTGTACAGGAGTTTTTTTTCCAGCCTCCTCATTGCCTGGGTGCAATTCCCGAGTGGCAGGAGGACACTGTCACAGACTTCAGTTACTCTAGATTCTGAGTTCTTATGAATCACAGCTTAATTAGGGGAGAGCATTTCGTGCTTTACCCGGTGTATAAAAGTTGTTATTTCTCACCCAAATACTTAATTAAAATTTTTTCTTGAGTAGCGTATGTCCTAATTGCCAGCAGCTCTTTTTTATTTGGCAGAATGACTTGAGACTTATGGCTTGAGACTTGAGACTAATAATGCTTATTTGAGTTTCTTCTCTGTCAAATGAGAAACTTGATACTTAATGTTTTGAAGAATGATTTTTTTCTATTATTTTAGAGGCGAAATCTATAAAATCTTTGATTGTATTTTAGGTTTCCTCTTAGGGTGCCAAATTAAGGTGCAGGATAGTAATTAACATTTCGTATATTTATATAGACCTTAAGGCTTCGGCACAGGATGGAATTTTATCTATTTAAGAGCAAGCATAGGGAGGACTGTGTTGCAAATCATGATGCCTCCAGACACTGCATGGTCTTGCTGTCTCTGAAGCCACTGCTGAGAGAAGCTCTGTGGGAGTGAATTGTGAGCCTGGGGTTACTTGTGCTAACTTTTCCCGTCAGGATCTTGATCAGTTTATTTAAAACTTCCTCAAGCAATGTTTCATCCTGTACTTCTTGTCTTTGGAAGTAATGAGTTCTACAGGTTTATCCCACACTCAACTCTCTCAACATTCCAGGACACATCCAGACTTTGGGTTTTGAGAAATGCTGGAACAAACTGGAGTTCATCTTTTTCTGGTTGTACAGATTTTGATTATTTCTCTTTACCATTATCTTCCCTGTCTGTCTGTCTGTCTGTCTGCCTTAGACTAATTTCCTCCACTCCTTTGATCACTTTGCCCTCCTCTGGAACTTTTCCACCTGCTTTGTCTTCGTATGCCTTGTCCTTATTATGCTTTAATAAGGAACCATAAGTTCTATTTATTTCAAATGGGTACTGACAGGAAAATATTGAGTAGTAGGTGTAATGTTAGACGTGAAATCAAAAACAAATGTCTCTGGTTCTTTTATCTTACTTTGTGACCTTGCGGAATTCACGTATCCCATGTTGTGCAGAAACAGGAGGAAGAAAAGTCTAGTCTTCCATAGGCTGTTTTTTGGAGGAGGAAGGGATGACAAACCAAGAAACTGTAGTATGAGTGTAGATTGTTCTCCATCAAAGTTGTTTACGAACTCTAAGAGTTTTTATTGCTTTGCCGTAGATTGTTAAAAATCATGATAGTGTTTTATTGCATATTTGGTTATCAAAGAAACAACATAGTATTTGGGGTCTCTACCTTCGAGATGCTTTACTTCTAGGTGACGAAGACAGTGAATCACAAATTGCACGAAATTGTAGGAAAGGGAATGGACCACTATTTATCCACTGCCACTGTATGCCAGATACTTACTGTGTTTGGTACCTTACAGATATAAATGTATTTGTACGTTTTTCATTAGGGAGATGTTGGTGTTGAACTATGCAGAGCTAATTGGAATGTCTGCAACAAATTTGAGAAGGTCTGTCTAGAGAAGAAGTGTTTAAGACTTTCGAATTAGAGGGGGCAAGGGACAAATGTAATTAGGAAGTTAGCTTTGTGGGAATAGAGAGGGAAGTTGTTGAATAGGCTTTTAGGGTCCATCTGTGTTTGTGTAGATACATGTTTACAGATCTAAGAAGCACTTGGAAACAATGTATGTTTTAGATGATTGAGGAGAAACTGTATTTTAGGCCATGAGGCATTACTTTTCTTTTGGCATTTTCTTTTTCTAGGGAACCAACAGTTTTACACCATGGCCATTGAAGAGCTATACAGATTAAGGGGTGAAAAAAAAATCCTTCCAGTATTTTAGTATGTTGCTAGTGGTATAAAAAATAATTCAGAAATGGGGCATTGTACTTTGTTTTGAACCTTAAATTTTAGGGTGTTATGTTGGAAATTGATGCAATCTCAAGACAATAAACTAGTTAAACTGATGAGCGATATGCTGAAAATGTAGAGCTCGCAGTCTTTTTCAAAGTATTGAGGTTTCTCAAGAGTGCTGATGGAGAATGAAAAATGGGTATTTTTCCTTGGCGGGGGGAAGGGGAATCTGTTGGAAGTTACCAAAGCTATAGTAAGAACAGAGAAAGGATGAACTGTCCTTAAGATAAATGTTTTAAAAGGGTATAAGAGTTGAAGTTGGAAAGGGAGGAACAGTCTTTAAACATGGCCACCAGTTTAGTCCTTGGGCATATGATTGCATATTTTGGACACAGCTGTCATAAACTTGTAGCGTATATAGGTCCCCTGAGGTTAAGTTCAAAAGAATATATAGGATTTCAATGTTAAGAAACTTAAACATAAAAGGACAGATTTCTTTCGCCATATTCATGTTTTTAAAGTGTGCTCAGCATTATTATCCTAAGTTTGGTCTTCAACATGACGAAGTGGGGCTAAAAATAGCTGGCAGAGAGGGCTGCTTCCCTTGCTAGCAGTTGGTGTGTGTCTTTGTGTCCTGTACAATGAAGGGGATATCCCTGTGTTGGCACAGAAGTGCTGAAAATTCCTTTTTTTTGAAACCCTTTTATAAAAAACCACAAAACAACTTGGCACTTAAAAAAATTCAGACACCTTTGAGGTCTGAGATACTGGAAGACTGTCTTTTTCTACCTTTTTTTCCTGTGATGAAACCTGCAGCGAGTGTGGCTAGCATTTGGTGTTGACCCTGAGAAGGATTAAGGGTTATGAGGTAGGGGTTCCATATATCCCCACTTTTGTGTTGCTTAGTTTGAATTTCCTACTTTCCTAGTAGCTTCTTTGGCCTCTTCTTAAGAGTGATGATTCAAAAGGTAGAACCCTCTGGGAAAGAGATAGTTGAACAAGGAGCTGGATCTAGGATGAGGACACAGAGACTGGAGCATATACCACATGGGTTCCTGCCTTCTGTACCCTTACTTTCCACAACAACTTTTTATGCAGGTGAAACCATGTTTTGATGAATTTAAAGGGCAGCTGTTTGGGGTTAACCTGATTTACTAGTAATGACAGTGGGAAAGGTGGTCTCTGGTAGTAGGGGGTGGTAATGTCGTGTGCGCTGTGCTTTGGCAACTTCGGGATTGATATGGGAAGTTTAAAGAGCCTTGAGGGTGTGCAGTTGTGTGTTTTAGCACCAGATGACTCACCGCAAAGCTCATTCCTCCGCCAGCAGCAGCCCAGTTCTGGTACTTTGGAGGTGGTTTTTGGAAAAGTCTTGTTTCCACTCTGCTGTCTCATTGTGTAGAGGAGGGGTTGACAAACCTATTTTTTTGATAAAGGGTCAATTAGTAAATATTTTAGATTTTATGGACTACATTGCCTTTGTCTCAATGATTCAGTTCTGCTCTTGTAGTAAAGTTTTCCATAGATAATAAGTAAGTGAATGAATGTGACTGTGTTGCATTAAAACCTTACATGTAAAAATAGGGGGTAAGGTGGGTTGGGCATGCATTTCATGGACCCCAGGTATAGACAACTGTCAAGTCCACCGACAATACAGTATAAGCTTCATCTCTTACAAATCTGGATTGGCTGTTTTAGGTGGTCTTTCTTCTAAATGAGATGTGTTCCTTGGGGGTTGTTTTAATATGATTCTGCCTAAGGCGTAGAGCCTACTGTGCAAGGTAGTGATGAAAACCATGGATGAAGGAGCAGTGGCAGTGCCATCTATAAAGGGATGCAGCAGAAAGTGGGGACTTCTTGTGTTTCGTAGATACCAGGGTTGGCATGTGGTGATATACTGGATATCATGGCCAAAAGTTGAAGGAGCTTATGGATATAATTTTGAAAGGTTCTGAAAATAAATTATAAAGTATTTACTCTAGATATGAAGTTAGAAGTGTTTATGGTTGGCTTGGATCAGATGAAAGTATTAACCAAATTATGAGAACGTTAAGGTTTGATACTTGTCTCCTAAAGTCAGAATTTCTTATAGTGACCAATTCAATGTGTAGAATGATTGGCTCCACAATTTTTGTTTTGTCAGTTTTAAGTACAATATTATATTTTAACAAATTACTTAAATTGTTTAAAAGTATACTTTAAAAAGCTTTGTGCATCTTTACATATCCCATGGGTTAATTTCTTAGGTGAGTCTGTCTCACATGTGTTTTAGAACGGAGAATTCATTCTGTGTAATTTTACATTGTAGCTAACACTAAAACATTTGTTTCATATGTCAACAAATACCTGCATTGGAAGATGGTATATTTTTGTCCTGGTTTTATACATTTTATTTATCTCAGGATTCTCCTATTTATGGCAGGAGAGGGTGTTAGCCTTGCAGTAGTGATCAGTTTTTAGTTAGTTTCAAACCTGCTTTTACTTTGTGTAGTTTTTCTGCATATGTTATTGGTACTTCAGTTCCTCTTCCTTAAAAAAAAAAAGAGTTCATATAATCTGACAATTTTTTTATGCCGTTTAGAGGGTCGCTGTAAAGTTGCTTTTCTGTTCATTAGGGGAGGAATCTTAATGTTTTAAAAATCTTCAATTTAATTTTTGCCTTTTCAAGTAATTTTTATTATTTCACAAGCTTAAGGCTGAGTGGCAATTTATGAGATACCAGGTGTTCATCTCATATCTGCAGATATTCCAAATAGAAATATTCTTCATTGGTGATACTTTCAATGGGCCAGGAAAAAGGGTGGTGTATTATTATTTATTAAGGGTAGCTGAATTGTCATTACAAACAGATGACTAAAGTTACTTTCAAATAATGAACTCTTGCTGTTAAACCTTTTTACTTTGAGACTTTTTTCTACTCTGTATAAAATCATATTGTTTTATGCCTTAATGTGCTTTTAGATTTTTGTTGTTTTCTCCTGATACCTTATTGATACTTTTTCACAGTATGTTTAGAGTATATTTTCTAAGTATATATGACATTTCCTGAACACTATAGGGTGTATATTTTCTAATAATTATACTTTTACACGAGAGTATTTTACAGTTTCAAAATTGTGAAATATTTGAGGGAACATCTATACTTGACCTGGTTATTCAACGACAAACTAATGTATAACAGTTTTTCTAAAACCTTTAAAATTTTTGAATAACCCTTGATTTCTTTAAAAGAGCATGCTAGTACATTTGTGTTGTAGCTGCAATGCAGGTAGCAGAAAGATAGTAAGAATGCACAAGAGACCTTATTGGTTGCGTATCTTATCTTTTGCTCTTCGTCCATCACCTAAGGGATAGCTTGTGGGTCAGATATTGTGCAGTTTTTGTTGCTATGCTGTGTCTCTTCTGGCCTTTCTTTCTAGCTGAAAGGTAGCTACTGGAAACTTGGGTGGATTGAGGAAGGAGGTAGCACGTTGGGAGTGTGTCAGTGGGTATTGTGCCAGGTGCTCCTTTTTGCACGACTGCTCTGGATTTTAGGAGATATTAGAGCGTACGACTGTGTAGTGCAAAATATTTTTAATGTCATTTAGCCTTTTCTCTGAGAAGCTCACTGTTGGATAAGATACTATTTTTTTTTTTTGTTTTTGGTTTATTCATTACACGGCATCTTGAATTAACCCATCATTATACAAATGGTCCCTGACATGTGATGGCTTGTCTTTCAACTTTATGGTGGTTCAAGAGTGATATACATTCAGTAGAAGCCATACTTTGAATTTTAATTTTGATCTGTTTTCCGGGCTAGCGGTAAGCAGTATGATACTCTTTTATGGTGCTGGACAGCGGCAGCAAGAGGATATTGACCCACTGCAGGCTAATGTAAGTGTTCTGAGCATGTTTAAAGTAGGCTAGGCTAAGCTGCAATGTTTGGCAGGTTAGGTGTAGTAAGTGCATTTTTAAAAATCAATTAATTAATTAATTATTCCCATCACCATTTATCCCTCCTATATTTAGTCCACCTCTACCCACCACCCTTTCTGCCCCTCCAGTAAATATATTTTCGACTTACGGTGGGTTGCAGGGGTGTCCGGTCTTTTGGTGTCTCTGTGTCACACTGAAAGACAAGTTGTCTTGGGCTACACATTAAATATATTGTGACACTTAATCACAAGAAAATCTCATATTTTAAGCAAATTTACAATTTTGTGTTGGACTGCATTCCAAGCCATGCTGGGTGCATGCGCCTGTGGGCTGCAGGTTGGACACCCCTGGCTGGTACATAACTCTATCATAGGTCAAGGAGCACGTATCTGTATGTTAGTGCCACATGTGAAATCTCGTAGTAAATTGTTGGTTTGGGTTTGGAAGAATGTATTTATCTTATGAGACTTTTAGGATGACATATTTTTAGAGCAGTGTAAGGGGCAATAAATAATAGACCTTTGCATGACATTCTCTAGATCTGAGAAGGAGTTGCTTTCACTAATAACAATAATATAACTATCTAATGGTTGAAACTATTGCGCATACCTGGAGCCAGCACCATACTGCTAATTCATGTCTCATTTACCTAATTAAAACATAGTCATACTGTGGAGGCAGAAGACTCATTTGTTAGGTAGTTCATTTCTTAGCCATGTGGCTTTGAACAAGCTATTGATCTGTCTAATATTGGCTTTATCACCTGTTGATGGGGAAAAACCATGCCCTTCACCAGGATTCTTGTTATGATTAAATGAGATGATATAAAGCATATGCAAGGCTTTTAGTTGAGTGCCTGGCATATAGTAATGTGACCAGTCACTGTTAACTTGTTAAGTTAAAGATTTTTTTAAAGTGTGATATCGACAGCAGGCTAAAGTGAGGCTTTGTGTTGTTCATCCTTTCAGGTCAGACCTTGAATTTGACAAATAATACTGAAGTAATTCTGCAGTACTTTCAAAAGCATCTGAACTAGTGTATGATTTATTAACATTTTATTTAAAAAATTTTTTAAAACTAGAGAAATGGCAGAACTACTGTGCTTATTATTTATAGAAAAGAAAGACTGATTTGAACGTAACTGGAATTTGAATTTATTTCCAAAGACCTCAGTAGCGTTTAGATCAGCAAGAATTCTTTTTGAAGTAATTTGATTAACTCTGAAAGTGACTGTGGTTTAAATTGTTCATTTAGAAATATCAGGATGTAATTCAGTTATCATGTCTTTTAACTGTGTATCTCTTTAACCACTGGGAATAATAAGCTTCAAAGAAATCATGACGTTTAAGAAGTTTTGTCTGTATTATTACATCTCATCTCAAATTAAGATTGAAGGAATTTTATTTAGGTGATTCTGTTTTTAATTATTTTAGTTTTTTCCTTTTCCTAAAATGATTAGAGAGTGTTAGCTCTGTTAGTGTTTGATATTCCCCTTTCATGAGTAGTATATTTTAAATATAAGACCAGTTTCAGAAATATCATTTCCTTCAAGCTTGGCGTAATCAGTGTTCTGTTGGCCAATACAAGAAATAAAGGCTTCTGGATTGCTTTTGTATTTGGAAAGTATTTCTATTTTGAGAACAATTTGGCTATGCCTTCATAGGCTGTTTATTTAATAGAACTGTATATTTAAGATAAGTGTATGAAAAAAATCCAAAGGCAGAAAGGAACGATTGAGATATATTTCTTAGCACTGAGTTTCTTGCCAGCTCTTGTCCTCACTATCTAATGTCTTCATTTAGGCTAGTTTGCTTTAGGTTTTGGTGTAAATGCAGAAATTAGATTGGTTTAAATATTAGTGGATCTCTGGTTAAGTGATTAATTTAATGAATATTCTAGTTTTAATTTTTTTTTAAAGATTTTTATTTATTTTTAGAGGGGGGAAGGGAGGGAGAAAGAGAGGGAGAGAAACATCAGTGTGTGGTTGCCTCTCGTGTGCCCCCTACCTGGGACCTGGCCTGCAACCCAGGCATGTGCCCTGACTGGGAATTGAATGAGTGACCATTTGGTTCTCAGGCTGGCACTAAATCCACTGAGCCACACCAGCCTGGGCGAATGTTCTTGTTTTTTAAAAATTCAGTATTTTAAATATTTTTCTTGGTGAGTAGCAACTAGAGTTTCCATTTCACAGACTTTCAAAAAAGAATTTTATAATTGTGAATAGGTTACTGGGTAGATGGGAGAAGAGCATGGTCTCTTCTTGCTTATTTAGTATGTAGGTAAAACATCAGAAGGTTGGATAAATATGTGGGTTGCTAGTTTTCTTTTGCATGATTGGGGTTCTAAATTGACTACTGTGTATTTGGTAATGGAAACTTTGGAATGCTGTATGCATAGGGAAACTTTTTTCTATTGAATATTATGCAGGTAGAATTTTTTTCATTAGAGAAACATTCCAATTTTAACTTACCAGATTAGAAATTTAGAGCAGGAAATACAAAATTTCAGATTTTTGGTAAAGGCCATTTAGTAGGAGAGGAGAGATGGGATGTACAGAGGAGGGAAGAGACCCACAGCAGAGGAGGGAGGGAAGAGGCTGGTACCAGAAAGAGTGGCTCCGGAAGTTTTGAGGTCAGTCTTAGTCAGAGGTCACACCCTGTTATTGCTCTGGGTTGTGGACTCGGGGTGTTACCACTTGTTATCTACCACCCTTTGAAATGTTGATTAGATGAGTGACTCTAGTTCTAGCTTTTCAACATCTGGATTCTTGAACCATTGAAATTTTAACTTGTATGGGGTAATACGTGTGTAGGAAAATTTCCACAGTGCCTGGGACCCACAAATGGTTTTTGACTACCTTGGAGTTTCTTTTTGGTCTTGTTTTATTGTCTTTCTTTTCTCTGGCCACATTTCTTGAACTTTGCCTAAGAGAGATGTTTGTAATTCTGTATATGGGACTAGTTGTTGGAAAGAAAGCTTTGGGGTTGATAGATCCAGGTTCCATCTGC
The DNA here is from genome assembly GCA_004024845.1 of Tonatia bakeri. Taxonomy (NCBI): domain Eukaryota; kingdom Metazoa; phylum Chordata; class Mammalia; order Chiroptera; family Phyllostomidae; genus Tonatia; species Tonatia bakeri. The sequence continues at coordinate 29,649 of PVIA01001875.1, forward strand.
ACTGCTTTGGGGGGGTTGGATAAGTTGTTTATTCTGTGTGTTTCCTGTAAAACTGGGATGATGATAGTAATAGTACCTACCTCTCTCTCAGGGAAGTTAATAGGATTGAGTGAGATAATGCGTCACGGAGTCTGGCTGAGAATTAGTGCTCAGTAAGTGTTAGCTGTTGCAATAAGAATAAGTATTATAATGTTAAATTATTGTTATTTTTGTTAGGTTGCTGGTTTTTTGAATGCTGAGGACATTTTTGATCTTTGCTCCTGAATATGTCACTAGAATACTATTGCCCTTATTTAGCCACAGACATTAACTGAGGACCTTCTGTGCCAGGCACTGATCTAACTGAACAAAACATAAAAAACCCCTGCCCTCTTGAAACCTAGTCTGGTTGGGGGAGACAAAACGCATCAAGCAAAATGGATGACCACTTGGTGTTTGACTTCTTAGGTCTAAGCCAGTGTTAACGAACCTTATCAGTCTTCACCTTTAGATCTTTTTTATTTGTTCCTGTTGCTGTGTTAGAGAGTGTTTTGTGGTGGGAGCACCCTAAAATTCTAGAACCAGTTTCATGGTCTCCACCTACAGCTCAGTCTTTATGTTGGGGCAGCCTTACACTCATTTCCTTGACCCACCACTTGAGTAGGCCACTGCAAAACCTTTCTTTCAGTCCCCAGACTTGTGTTTTACAGTTTACAGGAGTGTGGATCCTTCCCAGCTTGTCACCTTTTGCTCATCCGTGTCTGCTCATCCGTGTCTTTTCTCCAGAGAGGAGTTACTAGAAGCCTCTCTTTAGGAAGCAGTCGCTAACTCACTGTGTGCTTTCCTATCACCTGTTTTCTATTTCGGACATACCGTATATTATTAAGTGAAATATTTAACTTGCTTATTTTCTGGATTTCTTTTTTAATCCTTTTCTGGTCTCTTCAATGAAATTATAAGCCTTTTTAGGTCAGGGACTACTTTTCTATTCCAAGCCTTAGCTTACTCACTTGAAAAAGGATAATACCTATCTAACAGGGATGTTGTGAGATTTCAGAGCAATAATGTGTGAAAAAGATCCTGAGGCAGGTCCTTAATAAATGGTGGTTTCCTTTTCTTTGAACCAATTTAGCTCTTAAAGTTGATGCTGGGCTTATAGTCAGTACTTAAAAAACACTTGTTAATTTATCCAGGATTGAAGGTAACTTAGCCTTTTAACTTCCACTTGTATGGGTAATTTTAGTTTTTATTTCCAAATAAGATTCAAAATAATACTCTCCAATTATCACTGATAAAGGCTGAGGCATCAATAAGAGATGGCATAATAGTGATTAGGAGTAGGGACTCAAGCCACTATTATGTGGGTTCAAATACAGACTACCACACTTATTGGTTGTGTGACTTTTGGCAATTTGTTTATCTCTTTTGGTTCCAGTTTCTTAATTTGTAAAGTGGGGAAAACAACAGCTACCTAATGGATAATATGTTGTTAGATTAAATGAAATAAAAAATAAGCACAGAATAATGCCCAGCACATGACCCCAGGGAACATTTAGCAATATCTGGAGGTGTTTTTGAGGGTCACAACTCGGGGGAGGTGCGTGTGGGGGGGGTGCCACTTGTACCTGGTGCGTAGAGGCCTGGCGAAAACGATGTACAGGACAGCACCCCACAACAAAGGGTTATCTGATCCAAATGTCAGTAGTGCCCGGGTTGGGAAACCTTGCTCTCAGTTTCTTATTTATTTTCTTTGTGTAAGAAACTTTTTGATTCTGTACAAAAAAACAGTTAGATTCTGTACAAATACTGATTATTGATAAAGATTAGTTTCAGACATGAATAGGCCTCATTTAATATTCATTTTAAAAGTCAGGCATAAAGGAAAGTTAATAGATTTTTTTGTTTCTGTTTTTTAAGGTTATAGCAGTTACTCCAAAAGTAATCTAAGAGTGCTTATACTTACTCAGAAACTAGGAAAGGTTTTCTGGTAGATTCTCCTAATTGGATTTTTCACAGTGGCAAAATATTCATGTAAAAGTATATCAGGAGTAGGGGGCTTAAGAGCTGAGAGTACCACATGAGTAAATATTCATAAAGGCAAACACACGCTAATGGCAAAAGCAAGTATCAAGGTTAATTCAACAACCTGTTGAGAGAGAGCTTAGGTCATGTCTTATCTTTCTTACACCCTTTATGTTTTATCACTCACCTCGTGGAGTGCTCTTTAATTTAGGACCTTTTTTTCCCCCCTCTGTGTAAAATTGAGCCTTTGCCATTCCCTGTCCATTTTAGGAGCTTCAAGATTGATTTCTTTGCTACTCTTTTTTATATTCCTACCTGAATTAACACTTTGCTTAAGGGAGAGCCTTTCTAGTCCAGGATTCCATATGTTATTCAAATCTCCCTGCACTGTCCCTTTATTTACAGGAGAGAATTAAATGCTGTTAGTTGGGAGAACTGGGAACATAGTCAGTCACATTATTTTCTGTTTTCTAGTTCAGATGACTTCCTTCACTTGTATCTAGACACGGACTGTGTATCCATTTATATACAGCATGTGCATACTATAATGCATATTTGTGTGTATTCATGTATGTACCTTCCTGTATATTCATCTCTGCACCTTGTGATTTCCTCTGCCTGGAGTATTTTTTTCCTTTCATTTGTGAAATATTTGTCTCCGTAGACCCTACTTCAATACTGTCTTCTCTAGGAAAACTGCCCTGATTTATGTAAATAGAGTGAGTCTGTACTTTCTTCTGGTTTCCCACAGTATCTCTATGGCTATTATAGCACTTCATCTAATTATTTCTATTTTTCTCTTCTACTGGTCTGTCAGTTCTTTGAGGACAAGGGTTATGTCTTATTTATCCTTTCAGTTAATGTCTCCGCTCCCCAAGTGCCTAACTTTCCTGCTACATAGTAGGCATATAGTATGTTAGCAAATGAATGGAAGAGAAAAAAAAACTGGGAAGGTTTTTAATAGGCTCTATATGAGAAGAATATTATCTTTGTATTGATTGATTGATTTTGAGAGAGAAGAGAAACATGGACTTGTTGTTTCACTTATTTGTGCATTCATTGGTTGATTCTTGTAAGTGCACTGACGCGGGATCAAACTGTAGCCTTGGGGTATCAGGACTAGGCTCTAACCAACTGAGTACCCATCCAGGGTGAGGAAGATGTTACCTTCACCTTTGTTTCCAGGTTCTTAGTGTACTGCCTGTCCAGCAGCATTCAACAGTTATTTATTGAATTAATTAGAAGCCAATTCCAATAGTTGACAGAGTCCATGCAAATTTTTTTGTTCTGCATTCCTAGAAAGCATATCCTAGAAGTAAAACAGTGTAGATATTTGGTACCTCTGATTCAAGAGGTCAGCCTTTTTCTTGATTCAGTAATGAGACTTTTGATCTAACAAATACTTTTTTTGGTATTCTATTCTATTTTTTATTGTTCAGTTGCAGTTGTCCCACCTTTTTTCTCTGTTGCTCTCCCCTGCTCGTAACCCCCCACCCTGCACTTGCACAGTCAGTCCTTCCCCTTTGTCTGTGCCTGTGAGTCCTCTATTCATGTTCCTTGACTTGACCTCTCTCCCCAGCCTCCGACCCCCGTTATCCCGCTTCTGCCTCCCCTCTGGTCACTCTCAGTTTGTTCTTTATTTCCATGTCTCTGGTTGTATTTCGCTTATGTGTTTGTTTTGTTGATTAGGTTCCACTTATAGGTGAGATCATATGGTATTTGTGTTTCGCCACTTGGCTTATTTCACTTAGCATAATGCTCTCCAGTTCCATCCATGCTTTTGTGGAGGGTAGGAACTCCTTCTTTCTTTCTGCTGCGTAGTATTCCATTGTGTGAATGTACCACAGTTTTTTGATCCACTCATTCACTGATGGTCACTTAGGCTGTTTCTAGCACTTGGCTATAGTATATTCCACTGCTATGAACATTGAGGTGCATAGATTCTTTTGAATTGGTGTTTCAGGGTTCTTAGGGTATAATCCCAGCAGTGGGATTGCTGTCTCCAAAATATATAAAGAACTCATACAACTCCTCACCAGGAAGACAAGCAGTCCAATTAAAAAATGGGTAAAGTACCTGAATGGATGCTTAGCATCACTAGTCATCAGGGAGTTGCAAGTTAAAACCACAATGCATTACCACTTCACACCACTCAGAATGGCCATCATTAACAAATCAACAAGCAATAAGTGCTGGCGGGGTTGTGGAGAAAAGGGAACCTTAGTGCACTGTTGGTGGGAATGCAGACTGGTGCAACCACTGTGGAAAACAGTATGGAATTTCCTCAGAAAACTAAAAATGGAACAACAGATACTTTTTGAAACATGCTTTTGATTGATTACTTTTTCACCAATGGGCCCATTCTAGTATTGAGTTTGTTGGAAAGAAGAATGTTTAGTACAGACTTACATCTTGGTTAAGCTATCATTAAATAAAATTGTTAAGCAAGGCCTCTACATTTCAGCCCAAACAAGAGTATGTATTTACTCTTAAGCGTGGGTAATGACTAAGGCTGTGGAAGCATGTGGGGGAGAGAGGGCAATTGGAGGTGAGGAAGGTGCCTACCAGATTAGGTCTCTCTCTCTCTCTTTTAATGATGATTGATTTTTACCTGAGAGCTGCCCCAATTATTTATAAGCATTAGATAAGAGGGAGAGAATGTTAATCTTGAGGATAAGACTATTGATTTTATAATTTAATAATTATTGTTTTGATCAACATTATTACCACTTATGGAGTGTTTATTATATGTCAGGCACTGAGCTAAGATTTTTTTACCTATATCATTTTGCTTCTCACAGCAGTCCCTATGGAATAGGTACTAATAAGCCTATTTTATGGCAGAAGAAACTGGTTCAGAGAATTTTCTAAGAACATATAGTTAGGACTTAGAACTCACCAAACGGGGATTTAAATCCAGATCCATCTGACTCTGTGATCTATGCTTTTAATCGCCATGCATGCTGCCTCTTAAGTTTTGGGGGAGTAGTTTTGTATTGAAAATGGGAGATGATTGGTTAGACTGAGATAGGAGGGGAAATGATAGGATTTCTTTTCTGCAGGTGTTAGAAGGAAAAAGATGAACAAACTCATGGAGAAGCAATTCCCAGGTTTATGTCCTTATACAAAATAATTGTGAAATTTAGGCCTGTGCTTTTTATTGACTTGCACTAACCTGCATTTTTTATTAAATTTAGTTTTGCTCTTGGTATCACCATCAGGACAGGTGTCCCAGATACATCTTTAACAGTAGAAGAAATTGTCTGAAAGTTTGTGGAGCAAAGTGGTGTTTATAATGTTATTTTCTATGTGTAAAATGTGTTGTAGTTAGAGTTAAATCTTTTGGAAGAGATTCTTGTTTAAGGGATGAGCCCCTGAAATATATTAATTTGGATTTGAAAACCTATAATTTGGTATGCTTAGAAGGTAAAGCAGAAAATTTGTTAGTCTCTAAGGTATAAATTATTTAAGTGAATTGGTTACCTGTGGAGTATTTCCTTTATGTGATGTCTTAAACTAGTTTTGTTTGCTGAGATGGTGTCTGTCATTTAAAAATTTTTTTTCTTCTTTCTCATACTTCATACAAGTCTATTTCTATCCAATTAATTTATTTATAGGTATTTTACAATTAATAAATATAGTAAGAATGTAGTCTTGATATCTGTGCAGTATGACTTTTATTTATTCATTACGAGATTTAAATTTTCATAGTTTTATTGTTATTAAAAAAAAACTAAACCTGGATATTTGCCTTTAAACATGTTTCCTTAAAGATTTTCTCTTTTCTCTTGGTTGCATTTTAAATACTATATTTGTAACCAGAAATATATATACTTAAACTTTTCTCAGTGAGAATTTTAATTTTATGTTTTTATAAAATTTTTATGCAGCCCAGGCTGGTGTAGCTCAGTGGATTGAAAGTGGCCTTGCAAAGCAAGTGGTCGCCTGTTCGATTCCCAGTCAGGGAACATGCCTGGGTTGTGGGCCAGGTCCCCAATAGGGGATGCACAAGAAGCAACCCACACAATGATGTTTCTCTCCCTTTCTTTCTCCTTCCCTTCCCCTCTCTCTAAAAATAAAAAAAATAAAATCTTTAATAAAAAAGGTTTTATGCAAACACTAAGAGCAGGGTGCAGAATGGTAATCTATTAGAGATTAAAAATGCCTGCATTAAATTAAATTCTGGTAAATAAGAATTTAGGAGTTAGGGATTGGGTGCCCGGAATCAGATAATCATGTAGGTTTAGGATTCTAGGTATTAGGCTTCTTAGTGTTCTTTCACATTATCTACCACAATTTGCGTTTCCTAGAAGTGAATGTTGATATGGCACTATTATAAAAATAATATTGATGTCAAGATTCGAGTGCTTAATATGTGCCAAGCACTGTTCGGTGTCCTCTGTGTACATTAACTCATTCAGTCCTCATGGTAGCCCTCCGAGGTCAGTATTCTTAACGTCCCTATTTTAGAGTTGAACATTTGCCGAAGAGAAATTAAACATACTCAGTATCTTGTCTTTAGTTCCTAGTGGAACTGGGATTCTGTCTGGGCAGTCTGGTTCTAGAGCCTGGGACCTTAAATACGATTCTATACTATATTTATCATCTGGAAATCAGTTTCTTATATTAAAAATGGGTGACCGCCCAACATGATGTGACCATGCTAGATCTCAAAATTAACTTTCCTTACCACACATTCAATTTTACCTTCATTCCTTTAGAAATTGATAACAATGGAGACTTTTTTGGCAGGGGGAAGAAGCTATGTTACTGATTTTGAGAGGTAGAAACAAATACGGTAAGATTATAGTATTGTTTGCATGCCCCGTTGGTGGAAATAAAATTCTTAGATGCTGTAAATTTGTTTTTCACCTATAGTTTTGAGAGTAGTATTACCTTATCCTTCTGACTTGTGAAATTGAATCATATCACTTATGATAACATGGAATTTGAAAAGTTGTTTTGATGATAGCAAAAGTATTAGCAGCCTTTTAGAGAAATAATGTAACCCATGCTTCCTCAAACCTAAAAAGCCACCTGTATTAGTTTTTCATTGCTGCATTGCAGATTGCCACAGTTTTAGTATCTTATCACATAGTTTCCGGTGGGCAGGAGTCTTGGCATGGTTTAGCTGGGTCCTGCCCTTGGGTCCTACTGGGCCGCAATTAAGGTGTTAGCTAGGGCTGCAGTCTCATCTGAGTGAAGCTCACGGTCTTCCAGGCTCTCTGGTGGTTTGCACAGTTCAGTTCCTTGTGTTTGTAGGAATGGTGTCCTTGCTGTTCTTGTTGACTGTCAGTGAGGGACCACTCTCCTCCAGGCTCCAAGAGGCCACCCTGGGTTCTTACCACGGCACCTTCTCCATGGGCACATCACTGTGGTGGTTGATACTTCAAGTAGAGCAGGAGAATCTCCCTTGGAATCTCTTTACTTTCTTTTAAGAACTGTTATCCATAGGTCAGGCCTACCCACAATAATCTTCCTAATTTAAAGTCAATTGATTAAGGATTTTAATTATATCTGTAAAATATTCATTTCTTTATTAGGTCTTAGATTTATTGCTTCAGTGTGGGGGTAAAATGATTCCCCTTGAAGCTTTCTAAACGCACTTCTAAGACGTTCATGACCTCTACTTTGCCTGTGTACATGTATTTTTTCCCAGCGTATTCAAAGTTGGCTCTCCTAACCCATACATGTGCTTGCATAGTTTTCTCATTCACTTTTCTTCTTACTGTCTTTGTAGGACCATAAACGGAAATAATTTTCAACTAGAAATTCCAGACTCCTAAAAGATATCACATTGTTACTGAGGCTTTTCACCTGTTACTTATAGTCATAACCCTCAAGACAGTCTCAACACATACTCATCTCAGGTTTTCTTGTTAAGATTCATAGTACAGTTTGAATTTTAAGAAACATAAATCATTTCCCTCCTGGTCATTTCCTATGGTTCTTGCTTGTTTCATGTTGCTTGGTGTGTGCAGTGTTTTCTAGTGCAGGAAACACTCTGGGAAAAGTCTTACTTCCTGAAGCATAAGGAGAAGGAGACCACAGGGGCACTGGAGCGAAGCTTTCTAAAGGCTCATTGAGCTACCATCTAATACAGCGTCGCCCAATAGGGACATAATGCCAGCCAGACATCTAAGTTTAAGTGATTTCATAGCTACATTAAAAAAAAAGAGAAGAAAAATATAGGTGACAATAATTTTGATAGTATATTTTCTTTAACATAGTATATCCAAAATGTTATAATTTCAACATGAAATCAATGTGAAAACTTATTAATGAGATTTTAGATTCTTATTTTAGAACTAATTTTGAGATCTGGTGCATATTTTATGCCTAATATCACATCTCCATGTGGATTTAGCCGCATTTCCCCAGTGAGTGGTTACCCTGTTGGACAGCGCAGATGCAGACTGTGAACTTTGAAAGTCAGAGACAGTGGTGTGTGAGCTCCTCAGGAGACGGGCTTTACTGGTGCTCGACTCTGACAGGTTAGGGCGTTAGCGTTTCAGAATGATTTCTGTGATTGAGCTACAAAAGTTTTTTGTTTATAAAGTTAAATACATTTTTATACATTTCCCTCATTATATAAGTAATGCCATTGTTGAAAATTTGGAAAAGTGTGGATAAGAGACAACAAATTGACCTTGTTTCCTCAATCCTAAAATAACAAATGTTAACTTTTGTTGAATTTCCTCTTTGTGAATGTTTCATTTTGAATCAAAGAGAAAATAGATTTTTTAATTCTTTCCTCTTTATATTCAGACATTTATTAACTATTATTTACAGTTCTTTTGCCTCTTTGCTTAAATTTATTCTTTTTATTTCCAAGGCTATATCCAGTCTACAGGGTATCTGTGAGGAGTACTCTCTGGAGTACAGGACTCTGAATAGAGTTCCCTAGATTGGGATTAACAGTGAAAGCTCCAATGGCTTTTATGTACTCATTGCTAAACCAGTGTAGTTGCTTTCTACACATACCCCCAACTCTCTTTGTTATTGAGATATAATTCGCATACCAGGAAATTTGTCCTTTAGAAGTGTGAAATTTAGTGGGTTTTAGTATATTCATGAAATTCTGCAAGCATCACTGCTGTCTAATTCTGTAGCATCACCTTGAAAAGAAACCCCATGTACATTAGCAGTCACTTCCCATTTCTCAGGCAGCCATCAGTCTACTTTCTGTCTTTATGGATTTGCCTATTCTGGACATTTTACGTAAGTGGGATCATGCAATATATGGCCTATTGTGTTTGGCTTATTTTACTTAGCATAATGTCTTCAGGGTTCTTCTGTGTTATGCCACGTGTCAGTACTGCATTCTTTTTATGGCTGAATGGTATTCCATTGTATGGAGATGTCACATTTTATTTATCTGTTCATTGGTTGGTGGACATTTGGCTTGTTTCCAATTTTTGGCTAGTGTGAATAATCCCCCAGTTTTTGAGATTAGTTCATTATCTAAGAACATTCTTTCTTCATATCATCCCTCATTCTTGTTCCAATTTTCAGTGACTACTTATTGCTCATACAACAATAGAAAATACCTAGTTTATGTTCAAAGTCTTACGAAGTGTAGCCTCAAGGTACTTCTCTTTTCACTCTTCTTTTCCATTGTGTTGTTTCTTAGTAATGTTTCTAAAATATGTGCTGCATATGGATAATAGGTTATGCAGCAATATAAAATTTTCAATTTGATTCATTTTAAAATGATCTTAAAAGAAAACTTATCTTCATCTAAGGACATTTTTTCATTGCTTTTATAGAAAGGAAGGGGGTGGGGGGAGAGAGAGAGAGAGAGAGAGAGAGAGAGAGAGGTAGGTAGGTAGAGAGGTTGCCTCCTTTATGTGTCTGACCACAGACCAAGCCCACAACCTAGGTATGTGCCCAGATTGGGAATTGAACCCAAAGCTTTTCAGTGTATAGGATGATGCTCCAACCAACTGAGACACACTGGCCAGGGCTAAAATAATCTAAATTGTTAAGTAGGAAGATCTACAGTGACAAACCAAGGAATGAATGAATGTGTATAAATATTGTACATGTATATGTATATATTCTGGAGATGTTTAGAAAGGAAAGTATTAGAGTAAAGAGAGACACTATAGTAGAACAAAGAGGATTTATTTTTTCTGGATTTTTTCATTATGTTAAACAGAGACCTGTTCATTTTCCTATAATGTGAAAAACACCTCATGTGAGTCAGCCTTTGGTCTGTGGGACACATTCATACCATTCACTTTCGGGTTAATGCCATTAGCAGTTTGTTGATTTGGGGGTCTCAGTTTTACTTTTGATCTTATCCAGATAGTCTTTTCCTCCTTTGGACATGTCTGAAATAGTAAATATTAAATATTTCAATATATACAATACTTAAAAATATTTCCAGAATGTCTTTATGTGTGCACACATGCACACACACAAATATCCAGTGATGTTTTCTTCCAGTTTATTGGAAAGAGAGGATAGTGTACAGATTTTGTTTTTTAATTTTGCAGTATATCTTAAAGATCTTTTCATAATAATAGTACATTGAGAATTTTCTTCTTTATTTTCTGCAGGACACTTTCTCCAAAGTGAAATTACTGGATCAAAAGGTATATCCACTTGAAATTTCATTACCTATACTGGTAAGCATAGAAAAGAGATATGGAATATAAATTGAAAAAAGGAAATAAGGGAGTTTTTGGACTTTGTTTATGGATAAAAAGGTGGAGGATCAGAAATTTTGAGTAATTGCTACCAGTGCAGGGGTCAGGATGTTAATCCAGGTATTTTTGATTTTAAGCAAGTTCCTATTCTTTGTTATATCCATATTGCATTTGATGAGCAAAAGGGAAGAGAAGTCATGCCAGCTTCTTGGAGAGAAGTGATAGAGTTTATTTTCTGAATTAGTACTTTAAGAAGCTTTCTGTTTTCTTAATAACTAATGATGTTACGTATTTTTACTTACGCTCATTGATCATTTACGTATCTTCTTTGGAGAAATGTTTATTAAGTCCATTGCCTGTTTTTAAAATTGGGTTATTTGTGGTTTTGTTCTTGTGTTATAAGAATTCTGAATATTAAGCACTTATCCAGATGCATGGTTTACAAATGTTTTCACCTATTTGATAGGATGTCTTGTTACTTCTTCATAATGTCTCGATGCACAAAAGTATCTAAGTTTGAGTAAGTCCAATTCATCTATTTTTTCTTTGATTACTCATACTTTGGTGCCACGATCGTGGCAATCCAACGTTGTGAAGATTTACCCTTGTGTTTTTGTGGAAGAGGTTTGTGATTTTAGCTCATATTTAGATTGTTGATCCAGTGTGAGTTTACTTTTGTGTATGGTGTGTTCCTTCCTTTGTATGTGGGAATACATAGAAAGTTGTATTTCCAAATAGTGCAGTTGTCCCAGCACTGTTTGTTAAAAATACTATTCTTTTTTCATTGAGTGGACTTGGCACCCTTGCTTAAAGTCAGTTGGCCATAGATGTGTGGTTTAGTGTCTGGACTTTCAGTACTGTTCCATTGGTGTGTATGTCTGTCCTTATGTATCATGGTAATTAGGGTGTACATTTTGCATGTGCTTATTTACTTAAAAAACTCTTTAGGCACTTTAATTGCCGTTTTTATTCTTTGTTTTTAACAAAATCAAAATTATAAGCTCCTTTAAGTGTTTAACATACTACACTTAGTAAATTCTAAAGAAATTTAGTATCATGCGATGATACTCTATCCTGGGCTTTTGTGGAAAGCATGAGAATGTTCAAGACTTGTTTCTGTTTTCTGACAAATCACAATTCACCAATTAAAAAAGTGCTGTACTTTTGCTTTGCCATTCTGTTTTTTGTGTGAGTCCAACATTATGATGTCCTTAGGAAGTAAGTATAGGAAATGAGATACTTATTCCTGTTGCAGCAAAATTGGAATGTTTAGCTGTTATAGTATCACTATTTTTTCTTTGCTTTCATATGGTGGCATCTTTATTCTTAATAAGCAGTTTTACCATTTTTACCAGTTTTACCCTTCTTATCTTTATGTAATTTGTTGCTGTTACATTTTGCACTAGTTTCCTAAGAGAATAGTTTTCCTCTGTTTTAGTTTTATGAAAGACTATTTAAGCTGTTGTGACGGTGAAGCTGCAAAACATACTGTATCATTGAATCTTCCTTTGGGCAAATTTATATTCTGATGCTGAGACTTTTTACTGTGTGTTGTGCATATAATATAATGGGCAATTGAATGTGAACTTCCAAGGTGATTTTTTTTAGTAGTCGATAGCAGTGTTCTAAAGAATGTACTGTTCTCATAAAAACTTAATTATGTTTATCCTTAGTTAATCAGGCGCTATGTGACAGGAATATAATTTGAGACACATAATTAATTTAAATTTTTCCTGTAGCCTCATTAAAAAAGCAAAAAATGGCTAAATTAATTTGAATGTATTTTACTTAACCTGATATATCCAAAATATATCATTCTAACTGATAATCAATATAAAAATATTATGATATTTTATGTATGTTTTGTACCAATTTAGATTTTGTAGTTTATGGTTGAAAATGTAGATTTACATACTTAAGTTGTTCCCAACGTACTTACGCATTTAAATATATATATTTTTAGATTTTATTTAATTTTAAAGAGAGAGAATAGCAGGGAGAAAGAGAGGGAGGGAAACATCAATGTGTGGTTGTCTTGGGGACCTGGCCCTGCAACCTCGGCATGTGCCCTGACTGGGACGCAAACCGGTGACCCTGTGGTTCACGGGCCGGTGCTCAATCCACTGAGCCACACCAGCCAGGGCTCCACTCAGTATTATTAACATCCAATTCCAAAGGGTATTGCAAAAGGAACTCTAAATTTTATGTATATTTTATAATTTTTTACAGCCAATTTATATAATACAATCCATTATAATTAAAATCTATATATTGATTCATGCTAGAGAAAGGTATAAAATCTTAAATATTAAGAAAAGGTTCAGTTTCAACATAAATTTTCATAACTGTATTGCTAGGTGATAAATGAACTTTCCCTTTCTTAGATGCTTCTGATTAAGCTTGTTTACGTGTAGTGAGATACTGGTGAGAAATGCAAAGAATACTAAAAAAAAAAAAAAAAAAAAAGAAAAAGAAAAAAGAATACTGCCATGCCTGTCTTTGATCATTGACTATTGAAAAGAAATCCTGTTTTAAAATCAGTTAACAATACAGTAAATCTTTGTTAAATTCTTTCATTGTTTAACCACTGCCTTAGTGGCCTATTAAAGATTCACAGTGCACAATGATATATCAAAGACTGAGACATCTTACAAGAAAGAATTTCTTGTAAGGATCCCTTGGGAATCCTCCTCAGGATTCGCCAGAGCTTGCCCATCCTGCAGGTCTTAAACTTCCTGGACAATGGAATTCCTTTTAATTAAACTCAAACCTGTCTATCCCATGAGAAATGCTGCCCCCTAGAGTCTTCAGTTTAACTGCTCTTGCATTTGAGTGGCGTAATGCTACCTTGTCTTAGTGTGTAGAAATTGTGGTGGTTAATACTGAATGCATAACAAAATAACCAGGTAGAAAAATCTTATATTGTCTAATCTTTGAAAATTTAGGGAGATAGAAACCAATATAATAAATACCTCCCTTCTTATTGGACATATGCCATATTTATGGTTGTTAATCTTTTGAATAAATTTTCTTTTTATAGGGAATTATGGAAACGCAGTACATGTCTCTAAATTCAGTGAAGCTTCTTGCTGACAGGCTGTCTTTCCTTGTCTTCTTTGAGGACCTATAACAGTCTTGTTTATAACAGTTACCCATTCAAGAGGAAGCCAGTTTCTTTATACTCTTTCTCACAATCCTCATTTTTTAAATCTGTTAACATTAAAAAAAAAAGATTTTTGCTAACATATCAGCTAAAACTTCAGGAATATGTGGAGAAATGGGTTCTGATGATGAGAGGGAAACATGCTTTTTGCTCTGGGCTCCGTGTATTGGCAAGGTGCACTCACCAGAGGTTCTGGATGCAGTCTCCTTGCTCAGGCAGCTTGGAGAGATTTGTACTGTTTGCTCTTTTGATGGGTTTCGGCATTGGTCTCTACTAAGTGAAGTTGAACGCCTATGAACTCGTAGTGATAGTTAGAGGAAGAAGTCAAAAGCCTGAGTGAAATAGGACTGATGGAATGGGTATTTCATTAATACCATTCCCACCTCCCCTGTCTGCTCTCCAGTATCCACAAAGGGGCCCAGAAGATACTTTATTCACTAGGGTAATGAGAAATACTTTGATGACAGTTCCATTATCTGTGGAAAGCAATACACAGCAGCTCCCCTTTATCCACAGTTTTACTTTCTGCAATTTCAGTTAGCCATGCTCAACTGAGGTGTGAAAATATTACATTGAAAATTCTGGAAATAAACAATTCATAACTTTAAATTGTGCACCATTTTGAGTAGCAGATTAAATCATGTGTCATCCTGCTTTGTCCGCCAGGGACATGAATCCTCCCTTTGTCCAGCATATCCACGTTGTACACACTAACTGGTTAGTAGCTATTTAAGTTATCCATTCAACTGTTGTAGTATCACAGTGCTTCCTTTCAGGTAACTCTTATTTGCTTACTAATGGCCCCAAAGTGCAAGAGTAGTAATGCTGGAAATTTGGATATGCCAGAGAGAAACAGCAAGTGCTGCCTTGAATGAAAAGGTGAAAGTTCCTGACTTAAGGAAAGAAAAACATTGAATACTGAGGTTGCAAAGATTTGTGGTAAGAACAAATCTGTAAAATTGCAAAGAAAAAAGAAACTCATGCTAGTTTTGCTGTTGTACCTCAAATTGTAGTGTCTGATAAGTGCTTAGATATTTTGAGAGAAACCGCATTCACATAACTTTTATTATAATTTATTGTTATAATTGTCCTATTTTATTATTAGCTATTGTTGTTAATCTCTTACTGTGCCTAATATATAAATTAAACTTTATCATAGGTATGTATGGGAAAAACAGCATGTATAGGGTTCAGTATTATCTGTGGCTTCAGGCATTCACTGGGGATCTTGGAACATGTCCCCAATGGATGAAGGGGGGACTATTATAATTGTTCTTGTCTGAAGGTAGCAGGAGATACTTACACTAAACTTGTCTTTCTGGTTTCAGATGGTGGGATTCTAGGGTAGCTCTAATTTTCATAGGCAAGGTGAGCATCATATCTACCAGGTAATATGACAGGCCTGAGGATCAAGAGATACACTGACTCGAATGCTTCTTTTTGGCTGGGACTAAATGATCATGGGGTCCCTATATTTAAAATAGATGGAGAGCTCACTGAGGTCCTACTTGTTTTGTGTAACCCAAAATTTCAGGCATCACAAGTGAAGGTCTGCCTTGAACTAGCACAAGAGTGAGTTATAATTCTTCACACAGTTACTAGACCTGTGTCACGTCTGTGGGACCCATTCAGTTTTCCCTTAAAAAAAAATGTGTTTATGGGTTAGGAAAAAACCTTTAATTTGTTTTTTTAATCTCACATTCCTTTGCCAATTTAGTTTGTAGGGTGTAGAAGAAACGAGAGGGAAGGGGACATCATCCAAAGATTTTTATATTGGAGCTGTGTATGTAACTGATGGAACTCTGGTTCTCATTTCCATTTGAGGAACACAAAGTGTTTTGTTCCTTCAAGGCTTATTTATACTCTCGAGAATCTTGAGACTTGAGAATCTTGTTTGGAGCTCGAGGTGTGGAATAAATGTATATGTGGTTCTTGGTATGTATTTGGCCTCATTTTATTTTATTTTTAAAAGATTTTATTTATTTTCAGAGAAGAAGGGAGGGAAAAAGAGGGAGAGAAACATCAATGTGTGGTTGCCTCTCCCGCATCCGCAACTGGGGAACCTGGCCTGCAACCCAGGCATGTGCCCTGACTGGGAATCAGACCAGTGTCCCTTTTGGTTTGCAGGCTGGTGCTCAATCCACTGAGTCACACCAGCCAGGGCTGGCCTCATTTTAAATAACCTCTCAATGTTGGAGAAATTTGTATGTTAGGAGTCCTGTAGAAGGCAGAACTCAATTTCCTAGAATCTCTTGCAGCTAGGACATGGACATGTGACCTAGATGTTTTTGATCAGATGCATCTGTGTAAGATGTGAATGCAGAAGAGAGAACAGCTGCAGGTAGCAGCTCTTGCTTGGAATTGCTTCCTGACGTGGACGGCCTAATGTGGATGGCCCTCGGTGAGACACTGAACATCCACAGGCAGCAGGGGCAGCTGTCCTAGTGAGCCTTATTTTCAGAGGCTTCACTTTTCATGTTACCAGTGGTCAAGGGTGGGGCACAATTTGTTGGGGAGACTTAGGTACTTTTCTTGGCTGCATACCCCTGACCTGATTTTTTTGCTCTTTGAGGGGGAATTCTTAGAATCACCTAATATATTTTAATACATTTCTCTTCTGTTGAAACCAACTGAAAGAGGTTTTGTTTTTTTGCAGCTAAAAACTTTGATCCACTAAATTGTAAAGATTTTGTTCATAGTCAAAATGTTTTACTTCTCTAATTAAGATCCAAAAATTGCCACACACTTACACTCTTATTTTTTCTTCCCTCCCTCTGCATTTCTTTGCCACCATTTTTTTTCTACTTAGAATGCCACTTTTGTGCATTTTGAATTGCTTCCTGTCCTTCACTACTCAGCTTAAGCTCCAAAGATGTGGTGAAACCTTTCTTGTAACATCTCAGCAGTCTGATGGATTCTTCCTCTGAATTCCAGAAGCACTTGTTTAGGCATTAAGGGCTAGTTTTTTTTTCTTTCTATATGCATCTTAGCTCTCACACTAAATGATAAGCTTCCCGGGAACTGGTAATATACCTGTTTCAGTCCCTTGCACTATCTGGTAGAATGCCTTATATCTATTTTGACTGAAGGTTTAGCAGTCACTTTTATAATGTGTAGTGACCAGAGTTGCGGAGAATCACAGTGGTGCCGCAGCAGTTGAGTTGAGATAATAAACTAGTTAGACTCACTTTATCATGGTCCTAGCGAGACAAGAGAGTCTGGCAGTGGGGCCCAGTTTCTCTTTTCCTCACGGGATCTGAGACTTGCCTCTTATCCTGCTTCCATGAGTAGGTGGTCATTTCTTCTGAATTACTATCTTAATAATGTTTTACAATTTTTTGCCTTGACAAAAGCCCTCGATTTCTTTCCTGACTTACTACTTACTTTAATTGTACCCTCTGGAATTGCTGTTCATAATCTGCAAGCTTACTAGTTCAACCTACAGTCATACCTCAGTACTTATCTTCAGAACTTGTCAAACCCTGTACTATTCGCATTTTGCCAAGAATAAAATATTTCAGCACTTGTTGGGGATTCATCGCACTTGCCAGGACTTGTATGAGTTGTGACTTTGCCCCGTAAGAGAAAATGCTTCATTGTTTGGTATTTATCAGTTTCCGCACTTGTCACGAGTTCTGGAATGAATTAAGGACAACCTAGGTACCATTAAATTTTATAATTTTGTATAAATGATTAAATAATTCAAATATGCAAAAACTTACAAAAAGTAATATAGTAGACACCTGTGTACCCTGTCTGTTAACGTTTGATGTTAACGTTTTGCCTTGTTTGCTTTTTCTCGTTTCAAGATTCATCTCCCCCATTCTTTCCCCACTCCTTCAGAGGTACCCATTACCCTGAAGTCCTCGTGCATCATTTCTGTGTTCTTTTATACATATAAAACATAGACATACAAGATGCTGTGAAAAATATTTATACGACATTGTGTTCTAGATATATTCATGTTGACACATACAGGTTTAGTTCATTCTTTTTAATTGCTGCTTGGTTAAATAAAACTCAGTTTCATCCTCTTAGATAACTAGGTTCTACCTACCTTTTGGCAAAATAGCATTGCTGTCTGTGATGGGTGGTTTTCTACATAAGTACCTAGTCACTGTGTAACTTTATCTGAGATAGACACCTAAGAGTAGAATTATTGGGTCACAAAGTGTTGGTGCCACTTCATCTTACTATTGTCAAGTCCAGCCCAAAGTGGAGGTACTACTTTGTACTCACCAGCATTTTATTTTATTTACTAATTTTTGCATCTCTGAAAGATAAGAAATGAAGTTTAATAGTTTGCATTTTGATTACTTTGATTTCTAGTAAAATTTATCATCTTTGCATGGATTTTGGTCATTCTAGTCTTCCATCATATGAATCTTCTCTGTGTTCTTTGCTAATATATATATTTTTTTCTCTGGGTGTTGGCTTTTATATCAATTTGTGGCAATTTTTAAATAATCTGATTAATATTTCTGGTAATAAGAATTGCAGGTATCTTTTCTAATCTCTTTTACAGGCTTCTTTTCTTCTGCTTGGTCATTAAAAGTGTAATTTCTTGACTCTTGGTCCTAAGCTGCTTTCTCTTGCTTTTTTGTTCTTTTTCCCTAGGCAGTCTCACCACTTTGATTTCCACTTGTCTGAGTTTCAGTCCTGTTTTATAACTCGGCTATCCCAGAAACAAAGTGGGTCTGAATAGTCTGACCTCATAGTAATCTCCATCTATGTGATCTGACCCTAAATTACCTTCTTAGCCTTGTCACATGCCATGTTCTTTTTTCCCCTTGCTTTTACCATGCTGGCCCCTTGGTCCAGATGTGATACTATCTCCCTCTAGAGCCTTTGCTCTTGGTATTCCTATGTTAATATGCACCTCACATTTTATTGTACATTATCCTATTTTTAATGTATATCAAGTTATGAACATTAGTCATTAGGAAAGTGCAGCTTGAAAGCCAACGGGGCAGGGGTAGGATTGAGTGTGGGAGGTAGGAGGGGGGAATGGGGACAACTGTAGTTGAACAACAATAAAAAATAATAATAAAACTGAAAAAAAAAAAAAAAGAAACTATTAGATAACCACTACAGCTAACTAGAGGGGCTGCATTTAAAACGATTGCAACACACTTTCCCCTAAGACACCCAGAACTCTCCTGTAAGTTGCTGGTATGAGTGTAAAATGGTAGAGCCACTTTGGAAAACCACTCAGCGGTTTCTTATAAATATAAGCATTTCACCTGCCTTTGGATTCAGCATTTCTGCTCCTGGGTATTTTCCCAAGAGAAGTGAAAACATATGTCCACAAAAAACCTTTTTTAAGAATTTTTATAGTACCTTTATTCATAATAGCTAACAACTGGAAACAACCCAAATGTCAATCAGTAGGATAATGGGTTAAAAAGTTTCAATATATTCATACAATGGAATACTACCCAGTAATAAAACAGAAGGAACTTGCATGCCAGACGACATAGGTGACTCTCACAAACTCTCCCAGCAAAAGATGCTGGACAAAGTATGGTGTGATTCCATTTGTATTAAGTTCTAGAACAGGCAAAGCTAATCTATGGTTCCAGAAAGGACATTGAACAGCAGTTCAGTTCTCTGTGGGAAGTGCTGGAGCACAGCTGGGAAGGGGCACCAGGGAGTTTTCTGAATGATAAAAATGCTCAGTGTCTTACAGAGGTCTGGGTTCCGTGAGTTTACTTGTCAGAGTGGGGTGGCCAAGCGGTGTGTATGTCAATGTTTCTAAATTTTTTACCTAAAAATATAAAATAACAAGTTGGGCCACAGGAAGTGGAAGGTTTAGGTGAAAACAAGAATGGCAGGGTGTTGATGGTTGATGCATATGTGATTATTATGCTATTCTGTTTATTTTGTGTTTGAGGTTTTCAACATATAAGGCTTTTTAGTGCAAATGTTATGAAACCACATAAATAGCACCTATATTCTCATTATCAGCTTAATAACTAAAACCTTGCCAATATAATTGTCTTCCCTTGTGAACCATACCTTGGTTCTGTGACCCCTTTACCCCACCAATCACAGTCCTGAATCTCTCTTAACTTTTAAACATTTTTCAAATATCAATCTAAAGATCACTTCTTGAAAGAACGCCTTTCATCTGTTAAACCATTCACTAGGTTAAATGCCCCTGGTATGTGCATTCATGGCCTTTATCACATTTGTGATTTACTTGTTTGATTAGTTCGTATCAGTCTTTCCAGTAGACTTGAAGTTTTCAGAGGTTCAGGATATATTTATTCTTGCTTTCTTAGTGCCTAGCGTAATACGTTTATTGGATGATTGCTCTGGTGTAGTTTTCTCTTTTTATATTAAAGATACAAAAATTGAGGAGCTATTCTACTATTGAGTACTTTGCTGAATCAGTATGTTATAAAAAGTTATGAATGTGAGAGAATGATTGATAGGTAGTAATACTTTTTGATATTATTGGTGTCTGATTAAAAAAGAAAGAATACTATGTCCTTTGATCTGGAACGATGTCCAAAAGTCTGCCACTTGGTTCTCAAATGCTCTTGAGCTTCATTTTGTTGTGTTTCTATTTTCTTACTTGGAAGCGGTGAAGATAAAAGACCCCTTTCCTGTTTGCAAAGATTATTCTAAATACCTCTTCTTTTGTCTTCTCTCCTGTGCTTCCTCCTTTGCCTGTTAGCTTTGATGTTCGTCAGGGATGACCATCTTTAAGAGCATGTTGTTTTCTTATTTTTTATACTGATACTGTGCATTTTAAACTTTGATATGCCTCCCTTCCAAATGAAGTTACGAATTAGTAAATAATAAAGATTGATAAAAATGCTTTGTTTATACTACTGTTAAGCATATTATTATCTCTAATGCAAACACACGTGAACAGTATTGAAGGAGAGGGATTGTGTTTTGATTTTTGATATTTTGTATTTCCATGGAATACTTGGACAGTTTAACAAAGTAGTTGGATTTCTGTTATGATTGTTTTTAACTTTTGTTTCTTCTTGAGAGAGAGCATATTATAGTGTCCAAGAGTGTATGAGACTCAAGCTGGGTTAAGTCCTGGTTCCTCTGTTTCACAAGCTGTGTGACTGATCAGTGACTTAACTGCTTTGCGGGTCTGAAGTTACTGAGAGTAGAAGCTTTTGGACATTCAGTATCTCAGGAGTTATTTTTCTAAAAAAGCAAAACAAAACAAAACAAAAAAACAGACCTGAGCACCATATACCTTTTTTTAAAAAAATAACTTTTTTCTTTTTATGGAATTTATTGGGGTTACACTTGTTAACACAATTACACAGGTTTCAGGTGTATAGTCTTATAGCTTTTTCATGAGTCCTCATTGCATGGAACAAAGTCCAAATTCTAGAGCAGTGCAAATGTGGCTCTTCAAGAACTGACAGATGTTTTCTAATTTGTTACATGCATGGACATTCCAGACTTACTAAATTAATTAAAAAATTTTGAACTTACTATGGTGTTTTATGTGTCTTGTTTTGTGTATGAGTTACTCTCTAAGCCTACAATATACTTTCCTTTATTTAGCTTCAAAAGTCTTTTAATTGAAGATTTTTTATCTTGTCTCAGTTCAGTAAATTATGTCCTCATGCTATTACATTTAGTAGTGACCACTATTAAAAGCTACCTTACAGTCATTTTTTTTAATATGCTTGTTTTTTTTTCTTAAATTGAGTTGCTTGATGGCAAGGACTATGTGTTAATTTTTACAGTATCTTCCCTGTCTTGCTTACTGTAGTTGAACAATTAATGCTGATTGGGTAAATGAAAACATTTTTGTTTTTCATTTTGAGAATAATACAGGAGTTTTTCCTTTTTTTAACTTTTTAAACAAATTATTGATGGGAGAAAGATGGAATCGATTTATTGTTCCATTTATTCATGTACCCATTGGTTGATTCTTATATGTGCCCTGGCTGGGGATCAAACCTGCAACTTCGGGATTTTAGGACAATACTCTAACCATCTGAGCTACCTGACCAGAGTGGGTTGTTCCTTTAGTTGTTTATTTGAAGATGGCACAGATTTCTACACTGATTGGTTTGATGGAAAACCAGAAGAGAATAATTAAATAAAATATAAGTAGTTTGATCTGGGAACAGTTTTCTGAAGTTGGACCTAGTATGTTAAGTTGTTAAGTTACCTAGACTGGAAGGTCAAATTTCTAGAATGATTATTATGTTTTTGTTGTTAAAGTAAATGGCATGTGAGAGAACTTTTAAGTTCATATGGCAAAAACAGAGAAAAACTGCAAACTTGGAGTCTCTGAGGTTTCTGATGTTTCATAGACTAACAAAAGGTTGCTTTATTAGCAGCGTTAATGAACGAATCGCTTTATTGGCTTAGGCATACTGGTAGCTTTGTCGGTCCGAAGAGCTAAGAGTTCTTATTTCAGTTCATGAGTATGTTAGAGTAGTGAAGGGAAAGCCGTTGACCTTCTCTTAAGCAGAAAACAGCAAGTTTTTACAAATAGATTAAAGCATTAAAAGGAATGTGATAAAGAACTAACTTATCAAATCCCTTAAAATATTTGAGTTTTAAAAATCTTTTTGTGTACCAATTTTACTGCGGTAGATTTTTAAAATGTGTATTAATTAGAATTAAAATAATAACTTGAATAGGATGGTTTTGTAGAGTTAGGTCTAAATGATTGAAAAAACTGAATTATTAGAGTGGATAAACTTTCATTTCCCCAAATGGTGATACATATTAAGAGCAATATGAGATGCAGGAAATATTTCTTAGTTTAATGCCACTCACATGGCATACCTTCAAGTTGTTTGTTATTTAAGTAACTGAAATGCATTTTGCTTGTTAGAATCATTGTGAAAGTGCAGATTTGTTTCTGTTCATTTACATCAGAGATTCAAGTAGAAGGGGTCCGTGGGTACCTGCTTCTAAATCAAAGTTCTTCAAAACAATAGTTTTAAACTCCAGGAATTACAGAAATAAGGTTCGTATAGCAGCAATTCATTTTAAATAATTAAATTTCTAAATGGTAGAATATTTAAAATGCTCATGCATCCATACTGCCAAAATGAACAAACATTATTTTGCTATAATTATAAACCTTTTCAAGTTTCAGAACTTTTAAACTAAATTAAAAATACAATTGAGTGTTAACTAATCTAATTTTTTTTTGCCTCTCATCCAAGAGGTAATTACCAAACTGGAGGTGTCCTTTAGGTTTTTATACTTTTATGCACACATTTGTAAAAAAGGTTAGATAATATTAATTTGGTTTTAAAATATAAATAAATAGTAGTGTAATGTTTACATACCATTGCAAGATGCTTGAAAAGATAAATACCAAGTGCTGTGCCTTCTTTGTGAAGGAAATAGAAATACAACATGACATTTTAAAGTACAAATTTACATTTTTAAAATATTATTATGGTGTGAAGTTTTTTGAAGCCATTTGAAAGCTGTAGTAGTAGGGTTCAGGAGAGGGTGGAGGTACCTGTTGCTTTGCATGGGGTTGATTTGTGAAATACTGTATTTGGCCAACTTGAATGGGTAGTTTGAGAAATGATTTCTAATGCGTTGTCCTAGATCATCGAACTCTGGTATTTGTGTAACTACTCACAACTTTCGACCAGCTGAGGTCTTGCTTTTTAAAATATTCTTCACCAATTTTAGCTTTTTCACCTCCAAGATTGAAATAGAAAACAACAAAATAAAAGTATCAGAGGAAAATATGGTATTAGCACTATTTTTAAGGTGCCAGATTTTCAGATACCACTATTTACGTGATTTTAATTCATAAAAATCTTCATTGCATTTATTGCTGATTCGTACATGAATGAACAGTGTGCAGTCACTGAATTCATTGTGCACCTTTCATTTTGGGGGAAGACTGTCCATCCTTATCGTCCTCTCTGGGATTTTCAGTGTTACTAGAAATCATAAACTCAGGTAATTATCCTCATAAACCTCTGTCTGATTCTGTAGACTATAGATTTGGGATGGGATCTGTTGGCTCTCAGCTTCATAGTGGACCCTAAGTAGTGATTCTGGTCCCTCTTCCAGTATTTTGTCTGTCTTGTCCTGCTGATATGTTTGACCTCTGAAGAGGTCTTCTTACATTTACTAAGATGATCTTTGTCTTTTAAGAAGATAAGACAAACTTTTCTTGGGGAGAGGTCCCCTTTTTGTTCTGAGGTGCCTCTCAAATGAATATTTTTTTCCTACCAAAAGTTGCCTAAAGTGGGAACTGGAGGTTTTAAGTATTATTGGCTCAAATACACTGTTCAGAAAGTTAAGTACCAGAATTAGAAGTAGATTAGAAGTAGATGTCTTTCTGGCTAGGTGGCCTGGGGTGTGGGGTGGGGTGATTAGATTGATTTTAAAAAAGTCAGTTTTTTGAAAGTATTGCCTTTGAACTCCAACCCAGTGGTTGCCTTACTTTGGGTAGAAACCTGATGACAGTTTCTGGCAGACGGCGGGTTTTAGAGAGATCTGTGCCTGGCCAGGGTCTTAGAAACAAAACAGCCTAAGGCCAAGGAAAGTTATTGTAAGGTTTTAGTGAATTGTCTGAAGTAAAGTTAGTCCAAAGGTTGCTCAGCCTGTGGGAATTGTGCGGTGAACTGGCTTTTGGGGCACTACACCATCCTGTTCCTCTGACCGTTGTCTCAGAGACTCATACAACAAAAAATCCCACAGCTCAGGACAAACAGGTGGTTATAAGTAGTGAGGCGGATTTCCATCAGGACAGAAATTTTCAAGTCTGAAATACTTCTGTTACTTAATTTAGAGAGAGGAGTAAGAAGTTTAGTTAAAAAAAACTTAGCTTTTATGTAAATATAACAGAAAAAATGGGATAAAAGGACATACAGAAAGAACTGTTTATATTTTGAATAAAGAAGGTACCATTGTAAAGATTAACCTGAAGGTTTTTAGATTTGTAAGAATATTTATTTGCAAGATTTTTCTTCAAATGTTTATTTGTTTTAAAAACTTAAGATTTTCTAAGTAACAAGACCAAGTAATTTGCATTAAAGTTTTTATGAATTCCTGACTTGGCCATCTGATTGCTTTTGAAGTCAGTTTCTGAGTTAGTGGCTAATACTTTCAATATGTGTGTGAAATTACACATTTGTAAACCTAACTTGAGCCTGTATAGAGCAGGCATTAGCATGACATCATGCAAATCTTTCTCTGCTATTAAAGAGACTCATAAGAAATCTCTTGCTGGTAAGACATATTTACATTGAAACTATTCTTAAAACTTTAATGCAAAATGATCAGACATATTTAATTTACCTTTATACAGTCAGTAGAAATAAAATACAGTATTAGGAAATTCAGATTTTCAAATTAATGAGCTTTGTATCATTAGGATGACGACCCGAAGTTATTTCACTAAGAATAACTTTTACACCTGGAGTTTTTCCATGAAAGAAACCATAGGTGTGGGTCCGCAGGAGCTGTGCAAGGCTGTGGACGGCAGGACGTGGAGGTATCACCCATTCATAGGGTGGTCAGGAGTTGAAACTGACTCAATGGCATAGAACACAAATTTTCATGTATTTTATATAAACACAGTTTTCAAATAAAAATTTTAAGATAATTGAAGTAAAATGTACATACAGAAAACTATTGACAAACATTTCTATATTGATGAACTTTTACAAAGTGAATGCATATTTTGACTGTAGTCTAGAGCAACATATCAGCTCCTCTGAAGCCTCCTTGTCCTGTGCCTAATAATCTCTTCATCCCAGAGGTAACCGTTACTCTGACTTTGTGGTAGGAGATTAGTTCGGCTTGTTTTTGAAACCAACCAACCAACGCCCCTACACACACACACACACACACACACACACACACACACAGCCCTCTTTCACACAATACTATTTTATAAGATGTATCTTATTTTGTGTGTGGCATTATTTTTCTCATTTTCACTGAGGTTTAGGAATTCATTGCATGAATACAATAGCGTATTTCTCCCTTCTACTGCCAATGGACGTTTGGATTACCTGTATTTTTTGGACCATAAGACACACCTAGGTTTTAGAGAAGGAAAATAGGAAAAAAAAATTTGAAGCAGAAATGTGGTAAAATATCTAATAACATAATATTTCACCAATGTAAATAGAAACAGAGCTCAACAGCATTAACAACCATTATTCCCTCCAAATCGGGGGGGGGGGGGTGCGTCTTATAGTCCGAAAAAACAGGTATATTCAGTTCTAGCCTCTTTAAAATACTGCTGCTATGATAACTTCATACGTACCATTTTGTGTACATACGTACATACAACTATTGATTGTATACTAAGGGAGTGGTATTACTTAGTCATTGGGTAGGTGGATCTTCACCTTTAGTAGATACATCCGAATAGTTTTCCCTACTGGTTATGCCAATTTACGTTTCTGCCTGTAGTGTATGAGAATGCCAGTGCTGCACATTCTCACTTACACTTGGTATGGTCCTGTTTTAGGTAAAAAATAGTAATTTTGGTGGGTGATAGTATCTGAGTTTTTAATCTGTACATTCCACATGATTAGTGACATTGAGCATCTTGTCAGTATGTTTATTAGGTTTTGAAATTATTTTTTGTGAATTTTTGTTTGGTCTTTAGCCTATCTTAAAAATTGGGTTGTCTTTTTCTTGGTAATATTTGGTTGTTTTTTTAAAAATATTTTTTATGTGACTTCTTTTTTGGGCATATGCAGTGATATTTTTTCTACCCTGTAGCTTGCATTTTCACTTTTTAAAGAACAACTTTTAATGCTAATAAAGTTTATTTTTTTGTTTTGTCTTTTCTGTCTTAGAAAATACGTGCCTACCTCAAAATCATGGTGATATTTTCCTGTCATCTTATAGAAGCTTTATTGTGTTAAACTATTGTTTAGGTCTCTGATATACTTTTCTCTTACCCCTTTCCCATAGCTTGTGGATATGGATGTAATTCATTTGATTGATTTTGATTTTAATAGTAGTAGTAATAGAAAATCTTATTGTGATGGTTTACTCATAAAACATTTCATTTTTGTATATGGTATTGTAATTTTGATACGCTAACATTTTCTGGTAGTTAAAATGGATTTCTTTATTCTGGCAATTCTTTAAAAGAAATTTAAAGACTTTTTTTTTTTTTTTACTTTAAGAGAGGCAATCAGTTTTACTTCTTACTATGTCATTCTCTAGTTTGCTTGTTTTGTTTTTCAGGAGTTGTAGTTTAGTGCCTTAAAGACATGGGGTTGTGCAGTCAAAGGCAGCTACTGTATTTAAGCAGATGACTCAATCTCTGTAAGGCCTGGCTTTTTTATCTGTATTGTTAGGAGTAAATGAGGTGATTTAAAACATCTGAAGTATTTTTTAAGTCCTGAGCAATGTGCCTGAGAAAGAATAAGAGCTCTATAATATTTAGTACTTTATTCTTGAATTTTTGAACTTTATTTTGAAAGTTATTTTGACTCGAGACTTCACTGAAAGGCTATGTACTGTATTTATTATAAAATTATTTACAGCTAACTTTTGTAAATAATAAAATTAGTTTATACATTTGTTTTTATTGTGGTTAGAATGTTTTAATTTTTTTAGTACTCACATAGTACTAATATTAATTTTTAAATAAAAATAAACACTTTGTAAAATATCTTTCCAAGTCACTAACTCTGCATTATCTCTCTAGATGCTACAGTTAAATTGTGTGAGTGCCACTTCAAAGTGGTAACTAGGCACGAGAATGTAGAGTATGACATTGCACATTGATAACCAGGAAGAATTTAACACATGAGTGCTTCTCTGAGACATCGTTAGCATGCTGTTGTCTGAATCTGTATGTAGTATTTAAAATCTGACTTATTATAGAGCTCACTGTTTTTGTAGTCTAGTAAATTCTGCCAATATCTTAATAATTTGTTAGCTTTTCCATATTACTGCATATGAAATTTCAGTTATGTACAACACTGGGAAAAATTGTTTTATGTTTACCTATGCCAAAGTTTCAACATGTGATTTGGGTTTTAAAGTGTTGGAAAAAAAGACAAATAGATTACATAAATGGGATTCTTGGATAGATTTTACAGAGTGGGGTTAACTTCTGAGGTTGAAGAGTTATTTCTTCTTATTTTTTATTTAGGGAGTCTCAACCGTCAGCAGGACTTTTAAAGGCTATTTAAATATTTGGTAAGTGCATACTCTTCATATTAAATAGTTCGCATGTTACTTAAGTTTACATGTATATTATATTGATGGCATTTACAAAAGCCACTATAAATGACAATTATAATTTATATTTCTTTTAATTTTTACCTGACACTGGAATTTCTTCTCTTTTTACTTATTCTGCTTTCCTTCTGATTTTTTCCGCACATTGTAGTCAGGAAATTCTTTCAGGGTACAGCCCTGAAAGAATTAAAAGTATTAAAGAGTTTAGAGAAAGAATGAGTCTTACTAACAGAAATGCTAATGCTTCATGAATGCAACAGGATTTTTACTGGTTCCGATTTTTGCAACAGTTTTCTTTAGCCCTCCGTTACTTGAGTCCTCTTTACATTGGATCCTGCTCACCTCCCTGAGCGAACGTGAAGACCAGCTGGTCTTCTGGTCAGGCCCTGTGCTGTTTCCTAGCTGGGCTGGGCTGGCTTCTTTGCGATAACATCATAATATGAAGCATTTGATAGATTTCTATAATTAAGAATTTCAAAAACTATATAAGGTTTTTACTTTTTAATTTTTGAGTTACAGTAGGAGAGTTAATCTCAATGTTTTACTTCAACTATATAGTATTTACATAGATACAACAATGCCTTGGTTGTTAAAATTATTAATACTCCAGTAGTAGGAGGATAAGTACTCGGGCATTGGTTAATCAAGTGTTTTAATAATTATTTTTGATTGTTTAATGTCAAAATATTTTTAAGGATGAATTCACTTATTTGATTAGCTAAAGATAATTTTCCTAGCTGCATGAAAAAAAGTTTAATAGTAAACATTGATTTCTTTTACTATTCTTTTTAATGTATTTGAAACAAATATTCAACAAAATGATGTTTCTAAAATTCTGTAATATAGTTGGGGCTTAAATATTCAACAATTACACTATATTTACTATATATTTATAATAAATGTAACATTTTTAGGACCAAATGATGTTGCAAGAGTTTTTCAAACAAATTTTTATTACTTTAAAATATGGTAACTGATATCTAGAGGTGTTTTAAGTAGAAAAGAACATTTTACTGACACTTTTTCCCTCATTGATACAAGTATTTGAGTTAGTCTGAGGGAAGTAATCACCTTGGTATTGTATGTGTTTATACATATTTCCGTTTTGAAAATTTGTTCATTTATGTTTAGTGACTGCTTTTTTGAAATACAGTTCACATACCAGAAAAGTCATCCCTAAGTGTACAATTCATTGGTTTTTAGTGTGTTCAGAGTTGTGCAATAATCATCACAGTCTAATTTTAGAATACTTTTATACCCCCACAAGCCCCTTTATCTTTTAGCAATAACTATCTATTTCCCTTAAGCCTCCTACCCCTAAATGCTCTAGGCAATATACTCCCAGTTTCTATGGATTTGCCTGTTCTAGACCTTTTGTATTAATTGGAATCATACAATATCTTTCCTTTTGTATCTGGCTTCTTTCACTTAGCATAGTACTATCAAGATTTATCCGTGTTGTAGCATGTATCCTTCATTTTTATGGCCAAAAATATTCCATTGTATATCACATTTTATTGATTCCTCAGTTCTTGGGTTGTATCTACTTTGGGCTATTAGGCATGCTTCTTCAGTGAGCATTTCTGTATAAGTTTTTGGGTGGAGACATTTTCATTCTTTTAGGTATGTGCTTATAGGAGTGGAATTGCAGGATAATAACTCACTGTACTTAGCTCAGAGGAACTGTCAAAAATGGCTGCGGTGTTCTGCAATTCTCCCGACAGTGTATGAGAGTTCCAGTTACTTCACATTCTCACAGATAGTTGTTCTTGTGAATCTGGGTTTTTGCCATCCTGGTAGATGTGAAGTGGTATTTCACTGTGGTTTTGATCTTCATTTCCATAATGACTAATGATAAGCATTATTTCATGTGTTTATTGACCATTTATATATATTCTTAGGAGAAATGTCTGTTCAAATCCTTTGCCCATTTTTTAACTGGGTTGTCTTTTTATTGTTGAATTGTAAGCATTCATTATATATTCTGGAAACTAGTCTCTTACGAAATATATGGTTTGTAAATACTTTTATTCTGTGGGTTGTCTTTTGACTTTTTCATTGTCCTTTGAAGCACAAGTTTTTATTTTGCTGAAATCCAAATTATCTTTGTTTTCTTTTGTTGCTATTCTCCTGGTGTCATATTGCAAATTCGTTTAAGTAAGTATTTGTTGAAGTCTAGGTCTGTGACAAGGTTTTAATTATCACAGGACTATAAAGCTTTGGCATTTCCTGTGTTTGACAGCCAAAGCCCAAAGGAAGCAATTATTCTTGTATTTGTGCTTTGAGTCCTTAGCTAATTGTTTTAAGCAAAACGTTATGTTTTGATCCCATGTGTTATCCTGAAAATGTTAGCTGTGTAAGACATATTATTGATGCTGGTCTTGTGAATTCATATTTGGTTGTTTGTACTGGAGAAGAATTTAATACTTTTGTTTATTGTGGCACTTACTGTATATTTGATTTTGTACCTTAATAAAGCCATTGCTTCTTAGGCTAAGCATATTAACAATTCTCTTAAATCGTTCCTGTAAAGAGACAAAACATTTTGAAAATCTCAATGATTTTAATCTTGTACAGGTTATTTGTAGGCAATAATATTTCCATGTTTATGTAAATCTTAATATGGAGTACATCACTTTTCCTCTGCTTTATTAAGTATGTCTTTCAGATTTTTATGGGATCATTTTAGTTCCTTATTTTTTATTACACTGTGGCTTCTTTTATCAATTGAAGGCATATTTCAGAATATATTGGTCTATAATGTTGTCTAATATAGTATTTTAGACAAATGACGTTTGACACTGGAATGTCACTACTTTTAGTATCATTGGTTTTTATGTAAGGGCAAAGGGGTTGTAATATAGTGTAATAAATATTTTTATTAGGGAAATTTACTTGTTTTTATCTTTTGTGTTGACTAACAATATTCTGTCTTAACTTCAAATATTTAAACATCTATTTTAATGACATTTTGTGGAGCTAAGATTATTGATATTCTTGTTAGTTGATTTTAAATCATGGTGTCCATTGATTAACAGTCACTTCAGTGCCCAGCGTATGGGTAATATTGTTCTTCACATTGATGATTTTGTAGTTTGTATTATACTATTCATGGACATTTAGCAATGGAAAAGGAAATGAAAACTGATGTTATGCTATTCATGATGGTGTTACATTTTCCATGGTGATAAAAAATAAGTAAAAGGTTTAGTTGAGAGTTACATCCTCCTTTCGTATGTGTTGAATGTGGTGGAGGATATTGATGACCTATTTATGGTCGAATTAAGGCAAAATGGCTTTTGTGCATTCTTTTCCCTTTCCCTGCTCTTGTTCTGTAGGCTGATTAACATAATTATTGAGTATATATTAGTACTCTGTTTGAGTATGTATGTTTGAAATGGGGGTTTAATATTAGTATAGACCTTTTTTATTACAAGGGTAAGGAGCACTCTTTAGTTAAACCACTGATTTGTTATTTTTCAAGTCAAAAGGGGTGCCTCACACTACAGTTAGCAGCTTCTGAGCAAGTGTTCTAGAGCTTGCTACTCTGCTGATCGATAATACACTTTACAGATTATTGGTCAGGGTTGATGAGGGTTGCATGGATAGAACTATTCTTCCTCAGAAGGTGCTTGCACTGTTTACTGACCTTTGTTCTAAATGTCACACTGTTTTTTCACAACTCTCTGAAAACCATTGAAAAGTAGTATTGGCTTCTTTTTCTCCTGCTTTACTTACTGTACTAACCACATCATGGGGGGAAGTTTTCCTAAAAGCTTTTTCCCCTCCACTAGAATCACATTTTAAGTGAAAAACTTAATCCAGAATAACCCACATTCAGTCTAGTAGCCATCTCAATGTTATTCTTGTTAAGTCCCAGGATTTCCGTTCTCCCGATCATCACAAGTTTCCCAGGCTATTAATCTAAATAATTACAGTTGTCCATTTCTTCTGTTTTGTTGCCTGTTCATGGACTACCCAGCTTTGCCAGTGTCATATCAGCTACCCTTGTGAGAGTTTCCTAGTGTACATTCACATTTCTCCCCTGGTTAGCCTTAGTGCTTCCTGGTAATCCCTAACTCTTTTTGATCTGTTTCATTCTGAATATTAGTTATTTGGAACCATTCCACTGCTCTCAAGTGAGCGGTCCTATCTCTATTTTTCTTACTCCTTTTTCATTTCATATTTTATACTTTTTCTTTCTTTAGTCTGTCTTTACTGAAAGAATAAAATGTTTTTTATTTCTTTAGAAAGTGAACATCTGTATTCTTAATTTTATCCCTTTTCCTTCCACTGGAAGCTTGCTGCTTTCTGTATTTCTCCTCCCTCTTATACTCTGTGTTGGGTTGTTTGTGTCATTACACTTAACCTTGAAAAATACCTTACTTCTACTCTTCTTATCCTTCCATTATCACCGAGCTTGTTAGATTTATAGTCGACTCTAAGTGTCCAGTTTCTTAACTGTTATTCAGCTGCCTTCTGTAGTTTGGCTATTGTTTCTACTAGAGTTCTGCTTTCTCAAGTGAAAGTAAACCACTTTTCTTACAAAACCAGGTAGGTAGGCATTGGTTAACCTGATGTTAAACTGCTGTGTATCACACCCAAGTTAAGATTGAGTACCAATTGCTAAACCTGCATCTTTACATTCCTCATCCTGCCCTGCCTTTTTCAGCATTTGGTATTGTTTTCCCTGTTACTGCTTTTTCCTTCATACACCCCTTGAATATAAAATGGGTTTGCTCTTTGCCCCTCCTAATTATATAATACATTTCTAGGAGATAGTCTCCCTTTTCTTTATGTAAATTAACACAATTTTGTGATGACTCATGGATACCACATTTTCCCGCATTGCCTGTTTTACCTCAGTCATTAAGTTCTCAGTACCCCCAAATTATTATTTCTCAACCTGAAAAATTTGCTTTGTACGATGCTTGATAATGTTGGAACTCAATAAATACTTGTCGAATCAATGAATGAACTCGGTATCTGAGTCTCCCAGTCTGTTAAGTTTATTCTTTTTTTAGATAATGAT
Source organism: Tonatia bakeri (assembly GCA_004024845.1). Lineage (NCBI taxonomy): Eukaryota > Metazoa > Chordata > Mammalia > Chiroptera > Phyllostomidae > Tonatia > Tonatia bakeri. Next base: position 62,695 of record PVIA01001875.1, read on the forward strand.
TTTAACCATTATCCTAGACTCATGTCTCATCTGCGGCAAACGCTTGTCTTCACTTATTATCATATTTTGGTCCTAAGCGTAACAAATGAGGCAGGTGATATTATTTGCAGGTGGTAGAAATAAGGGTCACAGAGATTGTAATTTGCTTACGGTTTTGCAGGTAGTGGTGGAATTGAAAATGAAAATGAGGTTTCTGATTACAGGTTTCCTGGTGTTCACAGAAAACATTCTTTTCAATGATAAAAGCAACATACAGGCAAGAAACTCCTCTCCATGTAATATGTGAGTTACTATGTGAGTTAAGGGAGACAAGACTGGAAGTGGTGGTACTTAAAGTTCTCATGTGATGAGATGTAGGCCCTAATTTGGTGGGAGGAATGAAAATCAAGAATATGAATTTTTCAAACACCATTAACAGAACTTTGAGATTTGGACATCCTGTAATGATGTAGTGATGCCAGTAAAGTAGTTATCCTCAGATAACAATTACAAAATCTGGGTAAAATATTGAAAGAAAAACTCCAACTATTTAAAAGCAGTGGAAAATGATCAAAAGGAGGCAGGAGCCAGATGAGAGGTTATCCTTTGAAGCCTGCCTGCAATTGCAAACAAAAAACCTAGAATACGGAAGAAAAAGATTTGGAAGAACAGAGTGAAGACTGAATATACAGATAGTTTATAAATTGTATTGCACTAAAAGGTTACAGCCATTAACAAAAGCTACCATCTAAAATTACAGTTGACCCTTGAACAATGCAGGAGTTAGGCATGCTAACCCCTGTGTACCCCAAAATTTGCATATAACTTTTGACTCCTAAAAAACTTAAGTTGTCCTTTAGTATCCATGGGGGATTGGTTCCAGGACCCCAGGTGAATACTAAAATCCAGGGATGCTCAAGTCCTTTATATAAAATGTCATACTTCCACATCCATGGATTCCCACCTGCAGATTGAAAACAGTACAGGCATTCATCGATAAAAATCTGCACGTAAGTTGGACTCCTGTAGTTCAGACCCATGTTATGGGTCAAATTTATTCTAACAAACAGCGCATTTCCATTTTCTAAATTTCTTCAGCAATAAATATGGATATCTAAATAAGATCAGTGTATGTGGCTTTTAAATAACCATTGTTCGTATGTTTTTAAAAAGGGTCAGTTTTTAAAAAGTCATCAGGAAAATGTATAGCAAATTGATTTTACATACCCATTTTTTCAAAGGGAAACTGCAAAAAGACTAACAATGGCATCTCAAGAATAATTGTACATAGTTTACTAAGATGTTTGTTCTGGAGACTACTGATATTTTTAAACATTAATTTATATAAAAATGCAAACCGTGTCACTTTAATTGAAATTAAAGTTCTTTGTGCAAGAACATAATAAAAGAGCAGATTTACAGTACACAAATGACTACTGTACCGAGGCAAGATAGAACTGAGTTACCGTGTGACTGTAGGTGAGAATGCAGGTAAGCTTGCTTCTTGCTATCTAACAAGGATCCCCTCTACTCCAGTTTCCCATGATACGTTCTTCATTTCCTTTCCTTTGGAGTTCTTACCATTGCTAAGTTGAAAATCAGTGTTAAATTTAAAACAAAATTTAGTTTTATTTATGTGTGGAATTCCTAAATATTATAGTTCCCTCTTCTGTCTTTTCAGAGCTATTGCACCATATTAAAGTTTTCAGATTAATTTCGATGTGTTTTACCAGTACACTTAAATTGCTCTTTGGTTTTCTGGAGTTAGAAGGAGGTTTTTGGAGGCTATCTGTCTCTCCAGTATTTCTTTTGAGGTTGAAATTTCATTATAGTGATTATTCAAAGTTATTTGTAGAAACTGAGAGATTGAGGTACAAAGTGAGTGATGGTGAAGAAGCATAGTTTCAGAATCTAGGACAGCTAACGTGGATTCTGCAAATCAGTGGTACAAAAAAGGGGGTGGGCATTGCTCAGAAGTAAAAGAAATGAAAGAAACGTAACCACATATTAAAAGAGGTCTTGTTTGGATATTGTTTAGATCAAATTACCTAGAAAAGACATTTAAGATACAGATTTGGAAATTCAGATATTGACTGGTACTAGTAAATACCAGGGAAAGTGCTACTCCGATGGATGTGCTGTAGTGATTTTGCGAATATGTAGGGCCATGGCACAGTTATTTAAAGATACGTATGTGTGTGTGGAGGGGAGTGACATGATGTCTGGGGTTTACTTTACCTCAAGAACAAAAGAATAAAAGTCACAGCAATATCTTGAGTAATTGCTCAATATAGATGATGAGTAGATATATAGGAGTTCATTCTATTCTTCTCTCCACTTTTATATATAACAGAAAATTTTCATTTAAAAAGTTTATTTTTTGTCCACTGACCAAATGGTTTTGCTGCTGATGCTTCTCTCCCAACATTTAAAGTTCTAGACAGATGAAATTTCATTTATTTGTGTTAAATCTGACCAATAGGCTTATCTTCAGAAAGAAATAATTTTTTACAACATGCCAGCAGAGAGCTGTACCAATAATGATGATACTGTGTACTAGCACTCAGCCACATGCTATACAGATACCATATTTCTCCTCAAAACCCCATCAAAGTTATCTCGACTTCACAATGCGAAAATGGATGGTCAGTGAGATTATTTCACTTGCCCAAGTAGCAGGGCTCCTAAGTAGCAATGCCAGTATTTAAACCAATTTCTCTTTGATTCTGTGTTCAGGCATTTTGAGGGGAAAAAACACCCCGAAGTACAAATTTAGCTGAAGTGAGATTCATGTTTCTGTGGTTAGAAAAATTAGGCTAAAATGCTGTTCTAGTACATTTTCCCCACCCTAATGTATTCATATTGATTGCCCAAAGTTAAATATCAAAGGGGAAAAAATAAAAAAGCTAGATGTAAAACTAGTCTTCCTTGACTCAAAAGACTTGAGGAAATTTGGATTCCCTGTCTCCTCATATTAGTACTCCTCCTTTGGGAGTCCCTTTCTCCTAATGTATCTGTGCTGCCCCCAGCTATGTAATGCCTCACTCACCTGTATCACCTGTATTAGCTCCCTCAGACAACGCCCACTCTTCTCTAGGATCCGCACCTAGCGGTAGCATCCCAGCACTCTGCCACCCAGGCCCACCTCATCATACTCTACCTGGACAGTATCCTCAGAACCTGAGCACTGATGGATTATGTGCTGTGAAATCTACCTAAAGGAATAGTATGGTGAGGGATAACTTTAGCATATAGCATAGCTCTAAATCAGAGCTCTGACTGGTGTGGCTCAGTAGATTGAGTGCCAGCCTTTGAACCAAAAGGTCGCTGGTTTGATTCCAAGTCAAGGCACATGCCTGGGTTGCATGCTAGGTCCTCAGTTGGGGGTGTGTGAGAGGCCACTGATCAATGTTTCTCTCACATGTTGATGTGTCTCTCCCTCTCTTTCTCTTACGCTTCCCCTCTCTCTGAAAATAAAGGAAATCTTTAAAAAAAATGTCAGACATGGAGGGTTTTTTTTTTTTCTGAGACTGTGAGACTTTTATTTAACACTTCCCAAATAATATCATATTGACAGTGCTTTACTTTGTCTTCATGGAAGAGCTGTCTTGCCAAACATTGCAACTTCTTGCCTGCCTTTTTTCCTTAAAATAAGTTCTTATAGGCAGCAAAATTTGCATAATCTGTATACCATACTTTGTAGGTCAGAATAAAGTTCAGCTTTCTTGGCCACAAATACAATAATAAAAATTATTCTTAAATCTTTAAAAATATTCTTTAAATTTGTAATAAGGGAGTAAAACTGTTCTTGCCATTTTATCCTTTCTTCTGCTTTTTTCCTTTTTATCAGTGATCACCATCTACTAAAGTAAGTATTTGTATTGTTTGTTGTATCTTTTACCTGGAATGTGGGTTCAGTGAAGGTGGGGGGTTTTTATGTTTGTGCATTGCTACATCTTCATTATCTGTAACACATGGTAGGTACTCAGTAAATAGTTGAATGACAATAAATGAATGAATGGGAACTTTAATTTTTTTTTAATTTATTGATCAGAGGGTGTGTGTGTGTGGGGGGTAGAGAATGAGTATGAATCCTTGATTCATTGTTCCACTTATTTATGTGTTCATTGGTTGATTCTTGGATGTCCTCTGACTGGGGATCAAACCAAAACCTTGGCATATGGGATGATGCTCTAACCAACTATGCTACCCAGCCAGGGTGGGAAGCAGAGATTTGGAAAACTGAGGACATTAGATTTGGCCAAGGACAGTACCAAAGAGAACTCTTTTGAAAAGTAACCCTGTGAGACTTACAGAGGAAAATATGAGCCAGTACATACAAATTTAAGGGGTAAGAAGCCAATTTTTCCCTGTATATAAAGCCTTGAAATATCAAACATTGAACATATTCTCAGCAATTGAAATTGCTATAAAGTAATTATACTGTTAACTGCTCTGATTATGTTTCATATAGTCTTAAAAGTGTTTCTGCCCTAATCATCTGTTTACTACTGAAAGGCATTCCCTTCTTGAGTGTATTTTAGTTAATGTCTTTCTTCTTAGGAAAAAAATTATTTTTAAACTAGTGATTTTTTTACAGGCAAGATGAATATTAGAAACTGTTCTTATGGTTTTTTTATATTAAAAATACATATTACCACATTTTCCCTTTACCTAATAATCGATTCTTTTTCAGTCTACATGTGTTTACTAGCTAGATTTTAATATCTTCCTGCAGGGACATAATTATCAGTTATCTAAAGCTTTACAAAAATAGATGTTATTTTTTAACAGTACTTTGAGACACACAGTTGATAATAATTATGGTCAAAGTTAAGATGACTATTAATGACATCAGTGAAAATTCAAAAACACTTTATATTTGACATTCTGAAGTGAATGTTTTTAGAATAACTGCTTTTAAAATTACTGAAGATGTTTTTATAACCAAAAACCGTAAGTCTTGATTAAAGGAGAAATGTGAGCAAAAATATCTAGTGAGTCTCAGTGTTTTTTTGGTCTTGGGACCCATTTATATTCTTAAAAATTGTTGAAGACCCCCAAAGAGCTCTGATTTATTTGGGTTATATCTCTCAATAGTTACCCTTCTGGAAAGTAAAACTAAAAGTATTTACTTATTAAGTTTACTTAAAAGTAACAGCTAATTACATGTTAACATAACATATTTTTTTGGGAAATAGCCATATTTTCCTGAAATGAAAAAAGGTAATGAGAAAGATGACGCTGTTTTACATCTCTGCAAATATACTGTATCTAAAGTCTGGCTAAATGGAAGATACCTCATATGCATGCAGTTTGTTATAATACTGCGTGATACAGGTAGTCGGAGGAAAACTTACTGTATACTCTGTACAAAGTGAGTGAAAAACAGTAATGTCTTGGTATTGTGAAAATAATGTTGATCTCACAGATTTCATGTAAAGCTCTCAGAGAGCCCCCAAACCCATATTTTGAGAACTGGAATTATTTTTCACTGGAATACTGTTTGTGACAATATAGAGTTTTAAATGAAAGAATAGTTTAAAAAATATAATCGTGTCAATTGGATAATTTTCTGTTTGATACATTTTACTTCAGGGAAGCCATTGTGGTTAGTGTGCACTTCCTGAATATAACTGTGGGCACTGAGAGAGGGCGTCCTGACCTGCGGCGTGGTGTTCTCAGGGCACACACGTCTTCTGGATTGTGTAGTGGACGGTCACCTTATTAGAGGCTAGAATTAATTCAATGGAAGTAGATTGTTGAAGTTTTTAAAAAGTTCCTGATATTTAGAGTTATTTGAAGTTGAGGAAAGCACAGCTTTAAAGTTCAGTTTATCTAAAAAATAATCATGTTGCTTAATTGTCATTAGGGAGCAATATTAATGTTACCTCTTTTTAAACATATCTGTAGACAATTAAAGGTAAATATTAACTATTTTTCATGAATAATACTATGCTTTTTTAATGATGGTTTTTAAAGCTGTATCTTTCTTGGTTTGCTTTCTACCTCCATCTGTTTGCAACCTAAGAATCAATAGTACATTAAATTAGCTGACATGGGAGGAAAAATAATAAATAATGAAGATAGCCCTCACTGCTTACATTCTGTTTTAGTTATAGCTAATAGGAGATCCGGAGGGTATTGCCGGGGGGCCACAGGGGATGTAGCATTACATGTCAAATTATTTCATAAGGAATTTATACCATGAATCTTTTATTTTATGGTTTTGTTTAAAAACAACATTGATTCTGAGTAGCTAGTAAAATAACTTTCGTTAATAGCAGAATGCCTTCGTTGGGGATTTTTATTGAATCTTACCTGGAATATTCGACACAATGATTTATATACAGGTTTTTGTTAATTATAAAGCTAATGAAATATCAGACATTATGGGCATGTTGTTATATATTTGTTGGTGGTGTAACCCATAGAAGTTTCAGCGCATAGGACGGTGTCTGTATGTGAGGGTGCTGTGCCGAATCTCTCATCTCCCCTTGGCTTCCCGGTGTCGCACGTTTGCTAGGAGCAGTGCGTCGGCGACAGTGAGGCCTTTCCCCAGCGTGTCTGACGTGCATCTGAAAATGTGGCAGAGCAGAGCTGCAGCTAGAGTTTAGAAGTCCTTTTTGTTAAACCATACAAGCAACTTAAATGGATAGTATTTCACATTTTCCACATAATGTGCTCTTTCCATGAATAGCTGTGTAGGAAGCAGCATGTAGGAAAAGCAGAGTTCTTGGCAATACCGCCTGAGTTGCATCTGCAGGTGAGGATTTAAATTCTCTGCAGCACACAGTACCTCCAGCAGGCGAGTAAAAGGTTACTGCATTATTTTGCTTATTTGTTTTGATAGCCTTTATCTACAAAAGGTTTTTTTTTTAAATTCATGTGAAGTGCATGCCTGTTTTTAGATACTCTGGAAATTGATTTAAGTATAACATGGATATCAAAAGGGCAGTGCAAGGTGAAGGGAAGAGGCAATCCTGGCTCCTCTCAGCTTTAAACCAAGGAAGAAATTGAGCCTGAGGCACACACAAATAAAGAACCTTTCAGTGCCACAGAAAATAGGAAGCTTTTAAAATATACTTTAATTCAAGGCGTTTCTTATTACATTTAGTTTTCCGACTATCTTCCTCCAAAAGGGTGTTGTTAAAAAGGATTGATAATCACTGTTCTATGAATGTTCATTTAGTTTTGAATTATTATTATTTGTGAAGACTATCAAGTGTTTGTATTATTGTTCTCTTGTTCTGGAAGTAATAATGTAGGTTATAATTACATGCTATAAATAAATATCTTCACAGGCAAAAGAGGATGCTCAGTATAAAAGATACTAGAGTATGGCTGACATATTTAATACTATTGCTTATGTTTTTAGGGTGGTTTGTGGTTTTTGAATCTTTTTAATGAGATTCAAATAACCAAGTGGGAGACGATTCAGTATCAAAACAACCAGGCTTTTTGATGGTTTTCACTTATTGTCAATATCTATCTGTCTATAGCCACATACCCTTTCTTCACATTAAAACTCTTCCAACACTTAGAATTTTATTGCTCCATATTTCTCAAGTTTAAGTACAGTATTCAGAAGGAATTTTACTTTGCACATCAGCCACCATCCTGCCCCCTCCCAGCAATACTCAAAAGATTTTGTAAATACTGTCCAAATTTTGTTAAAAAATTCTTATGCCTATGTTTCTGTATTTTAGATTGAGTAATAAGATCGACAATGACCCTGTAAATTAATCTATAATACACAAATAAAATCAGTTGATTATTCTTACTGTGAGGGTTGGGCAGGCTTCTTGAATCGGAGAGCCAGAAAAGGCCAGCAGTTCTGATTGGTAAGTGAAAGAGTCTGTCCAGTAATTTGCTCCCTGTTGTTCCTCCGAGCAGTGCAGCAGCAGCTCTTTCCCAGACAGTGAGCGGTTCTGGACCCGCACGGGGTGGGTGGGGCTCACTCCTGTTGGCTGTTGAAGCAGTGTGCATTTGCAGAGGGAACAGGTTGGATAGGCTGAGCCGAAGGAGTAGGCAAACAGATCTAAACTGATGGAGGACAGAAAGAGTGGTTAGTATAATTTTGGGGTGTATTATCGTGAGTTTGCTCCTTCGTTATGTACTTGGGTTTTAATATAAAACAGTTAGAAATATTAAAGCACCTTACCTTCTTTCTAAAGAGTAGTTGGGAGACTTCTGTTTTTAATACCAAGTTTTTCTTGGTGATGAGTTTGTGGCTGGTATCTTCTGTAGGGAAGCTGTTGTTTTATTCTTTTTTAACAGTGTTTCTTCCAGCCAGAGAGCTGCAGAATGAGGCATTCAGCCAATGTGGAGTATATACGGGGCATTATCAGTTCTGATTTTTTAAGTTAAATTCTCATCTAATGAGCAAGTCAATGTGTGGCTGTGGCTGCAGCATTATTTCTTCCTTAATGAAGAGGTTGAGCTGTTCGACCTGCTGCTCCGATCTGTTCTCTTGTAGCCATACATCAGACCAGTTGCAGAGATTATCCATCGAATGTCCCAGGCAACCAAAGGTAACTACGTAGATTTATTTCAAATAAGAATATATAATTAAAATGGATGCATTGTAACTAGGACCAAATGATTAAAAATAAAAGACCAATTAAAGATGTTCTTAGCAGTTTTCTTGACCTTGCAGTAGCTATCCAATATCATTTTGTCATCATCAGATTGTGTAGCAATGGAAATGCACTGCAGTAATTGATTTTGTAATAGGATCAGGTGATTTACTAGCTGCACTGACAACCACTTGCTTGCTTGCTCTGAGCTGTGGAGTGCTCTAATGGATGTTGTGATTGCAGCCTGGAGTTGATGTGAGACTGCTAGCCACTTAAAGCAGCAGCACTTATTTTCAAAACTAGAATACTTTTTCTTTTTTGTTTTTTGTGCTGTAGGTTTTGGGTAGCCTCAGCAATTTTAGTTAATTTGAGTGCCCCCATGAATTTTAGAGATTATGTATTATCTCATTCATCAATTCATAAAAAGTCCATTGGGACTACTAGCCTTGAATATAATGAAATAATCTCTGCTCCCTGCTCTCAGCTCAGCATCAACATATGTATCATCACTCTGGTATTAATCACAGAATATATCTTGTGTTATATTAATTTGTTTAACTATTCTGTGTTTTTTAAATGAAACAATATTTTTAACATTTGCAGACATCATCAGTTTCAAACTCTAGCTGTCATTATAATAGGAATTATTGTTAAGTTTTTTTATTAGTGAGTTTTGCAAGAGTTGTTTTATATCCTTTTTTGGTCTTTTGCCTTCTTGATGATTTCATAGATATAACAAGATTTAGGAAATCATCTGAATTGGACCAGTTCTAAGGATTATTGATGAAAACGTATAATAACTATTTTAAAGTAACATGTAAGGATATAGCAAATTAAAATCTTAATATCCAAGATTATGATTTTTTAGTGATATTTTAATAATCTTTGTTTTCATCTTTATGCCTTTTAAACAAGTAATTGACCACAAATATAGAAGTATGGGACTGAAGCTTACAGTGGAAAAGAACGAGTGCTGCAGAAACAGAAGCGAGACTCAAGTGCTCAAAACTTTGTATTTAAGTTTTGCCGAGTGCTTTGCATTTAGGAAAGAAAATGATCTTCCTTCTTTCCCTTCCTCACCAGGCACTCTACCTCTTTAACAGTCCAGTGTGTATTTTGTGTAGACTCTGACATATAAAAATAGTCTTTCTCTAATTTATGTTCTTTAACCAAATTTATCTTCTTATCATGATAGAGACATTGTGTTTTCCAACTACATTTGAAAACATTTATATTAATTAAATGTCAATAATTTGTTATAGAATAAATTGAGCCTAAAATTACCACTATATATACTACTCAAATCACTGTGTAAAGAAAGCTTTTCTTTGAGATGTACTTAAATACTTGACCTTAGTGTCCGAGGCCTTAGTGTTTCTTCAAAGAGGTATTACCAGTATCATTCTGTACTTTATCCTGAATTCACATACTTAAAACATTGGTTATGGAAAACTGTAACACAATTTAAATACTATTTTGAAGAATGTTTTATTATTCATTAGGTAACAAGTTTATTCCCCCCCCGCCCCCCGCAACCTTCTGTGAACATTGATAATATAAGTATGTTAATATCATTTGAGATTTGGCCAAGGATGTGTCTAAATTTATGTATATTGAAATGTGAAATGGTAGATGACTAACAAATTAATCACTGATACGTGTTTCAGTGGAGTGGTGTACATTAAAGCTTTTTTACAAAAGGTTGAACAAATAGGAAGAAAAGAAGTGAATAACAGAAGTGTTGACTATTTTCTTAAAAAGATTGGAAGTGAAGATGGGAAGCACTATGATTACTCTGCATCTAGACAGTATTTCACTTAAAACACACAGGCAGTGTACTTGGTGAGGTTCTAGCCCTAGTGAGGCTGCCTGTTCTTTTTTTAAAAGTCTGCTTGCACTTGATTTAATCAGGCCCTGCCACTGACCTACGTGATGACCTTGATCAATTTATGTCTGAACATTTTTAAGATTCCTTAAACACAGCCCCAAAATTTACATTAAAAAGAATGAATTTGCTCATACTGGTGTGAGGTGTTAACAATAGTTAACCTGGAAGTTAGGTAAGTTGGTATTAGGAGGAAAGATGAAATTTGTTAACAAGTCAATTTTTAGGTGGTATTGAAATGCTGTCCTTTCAATTTTCATGTCTTTTTTTTTTTTTTTTTTGAGGGAAGGGGTACATATTTTTGCTAAGTACACTGTTTTACCTTTTTTTTTTTTAAATAAGGATTTCAATTATTTATTTTTAGAGAGGGAAGGGAGGGAGAAAGAGAGAGAGAGAGAGAGAGAGAGAGAAACATCAATGTGTGGTTGCTGGGGGCCGTGGCCTGCAACCCAGGCATGTGCCCTGACTGGGAATCGAACCTGCGATGCTATGGTTTGCAGCCCGCACTCAATCCACTGAGCTACGCCAGCCAGGGCTTGTTTTACATTTTTGGTATCCAATATTCTCTGAATAGAATAGTTATTCTGGATAATTATCCTAGTTCTTAAGGGAACAAATTTGGGATTAAATTCTGGTACTGTCATTTTTTCCTAGCCTCTCTAACAAAGGTAATGCTGTGAAAGAGTTTATTTTTTGAGCATATTTTTTTAGAAATCTTTTTTTTAAGGTAGGCTTCATGTTGGTAGTGCTTGCTCCATTCATGGCCTGCCATAAGCTGAATACAGTCTTCTTTGTTGCAAAGGTTTATGGGTTGCTTGAATTAGGTGCTTGCAAAGTGATAATCATGTCAGAAAAATTGTAACAAACATTCACAGAACCTTTACTTTGGACCACATGCTATACTAAGGAATTCTACATTATGTCATTTATGAGATAGGTATTCCTATTGTCATTTTTAGAGGTGAGGGAACTGAAGCTCAGAGAGGTTATATCACCTTAAATTACACAGCTAGGAAATAGAATCAGTTTTCAAACTTGTACTGAAAAAATATATCTTAAAAATTATGGCAAAATACTGTAATATACTTGTAAAGTATTTGCACTTTTAATTATGCAGTGACGACAGAGATGAAGCCAATTTTTGGTCTGAAGACTTACATGATTACCTCATTTTTGTATCTTGAATAAGAAGTAACTGATGCATTCACCTCTTACTCAGCTATTTGGAATATGCTTTTCATCGTTGCAGTAATTATTCAGTAAATGCTTGCACCCTTTTTGCAGTATTGGTTCTCGAAGTGTGGTTCGGAGATCACTTGCATCTGTGTCATCCAGGGTGGTAGTTAAAAGCACAGATCTGTATCAGAGCCCCTTGACAATGGACAATCACTGAAATGGGATCCAGGGATTTTCCTTTTTAAACAAGCTTCTCAGGTGATGGTTATGCACACCAGATTTTGAAAACCATTAATGTTGGTGGTGTACCTCTATTCTACCTTTCTGTATATGTTTGTTAGTTCCTTTTTTCTCAGAATTGGTTCAAACCACAGATGATTTGTAAAACCGTCTCTCAGACTGTTAAAAACAGCTTTGAGATAAAATGAGCATACATTAATGGTGAAGTGCAAATTGGTAATATAAATTCTTTTATGGTAGGCATTTTAAGATCATGTTTAAATAGTATTTATTTATTTATTTTTAGACAGAAGGGAAGGGAGGGAGAAAGAGAGGGAGATAAACATCAGTGTGTGGTTGCCTTCTGAGTGCCCCCACTGGGGACCTGTCCAGCAACCCAGGCATGTGCCCTGACTGGGAGTAGAACTGGTGACCCTTTCATTCTCAGTCCTGTGCTTAATCCACTGAGTCACACCAGCCAGGGCTGTTTAAATAGTATTTAAAATGTTCATAAACTTCAACCTCATGCGCCTACTTCTAGGAAGTTATTCTCAGGAAATAAATCAGATTTACAGAAAGATATAGGTACCAAGATGTTCATACCAACATAATTTGTAATGGTGAAAAACTGGAAATAATTCAGTTTCAAACATCAGAGAAATGATTAAGTAAATTTATTAAATATCCATTTGTTTGAGCCACCATCCAGCCTTAAAACATCACATTGGGAAGAATATCGAAGACTAGGAAAATGTTCATGGTTTAATATGAAGTCTCAAAAGAAGAATGTAAAATTGTACTTATACACACATACACATATAGTGCATTTGGCATTAGGTTGAGCTATATGCAATTTATATTTTTGTAGGTCAGTGAGTGGTTGAATATCAGCATTTTCATGGAGATTAACCTAAAATGATATTGGTTTTGAAATTACATATTTGTTGCACATAGTAGGGAGGGAGACTGGAAGGAAGCAACAGCAAATTTATTAAGTGATTGTCTGTGGAAGATGAGATTTTAGATAACTTCAAATATTTCTTTATATGTCTATAGTCTTCAAAATTTCTAAGTCTGCTGTAATGAAGCTTTGTCATTGGATCAAGGTGCTGTGAAAGCAGATTAATGTTACAGTTAAAATTAACACATAGTAAGTGACGTCTTTTAGTGCCTAGGGATAGGATTGGATGTGGCTTAGAGTTTGTGTAAGCTGAAAAATAATTAAGAAAGTCATTGAGAAAGAAGCTATTTGAAGCTGGAATAAGAAGAGAGTGACTGATGGAAAGTTTTGAGTTGCAGTTGTATCCTTTTTGTTTTTATCATGCTTAAACATTTGTACATTTCTTTATGAACTTTTTCACCAATATGTATAAATTGTGAACCTATAACATTGCAAACTTTGGAGGAAAATTCTCAGAATTTTTATTGTAATTATAGTATTTAGGGGTAAAATGTTACTCTTTATGTGCAACCCTGTGATTAACAGTAAATAAAAATCACAATGTTAACTTTTCACAACTTTGAAAAAGTTAACATTGTTTAATTTTTAACAATGTTTAAGAATTTGATTGGTTTAATTTTTAAAAGAAAAGTAAGCATAAGAGCAAAGTTTTGTAACGTATTTTGTTTCTATATAGGAAATTAGTTCCTAAATTTTGGAGTTAACTGGTTATAGAAAGTCATAGCAGTTCATCCTTTAAAGAGTACCTTTTAAAGTTCATTTCTTAGAATTGTATCTGTGATAATTATTAGATATATTTTTGCATAACAAAAAAGTCCTTGGTGCTGAAAAAAATAAAGATTACAAGTCATTGTCATATAGCCTTTGCTTATGACATATTTTATGATACTGACTTTTTCTTTCTCCTTTATTTTCATTCTCTGACCAGAGCTTTATTAAAGAGTGAAATGGAAAGAATACTGAATTTTATTGGTTTTAAAATCTGTATAATTGGATTGGGACAGCTCCCTTCCTATTTATAAGGCTTCACTCATTTGCATTGTTTTGTATCCAAGAATGAATGCCATATACTTGTGAATGTTCACAGAGAGACAAGAGTGAGGTTGAAGAAACTGAATCTTGAAGCAGGAGGAGCGGGTGATTAATGGAGCAAGTTTCTGGAGGAGAAAGACAAAATGCAAAGGTCTGGTGGTATTAGTTTTGGAATTTGGTAGGGATCCCTCTTTTCTTAAGAGTAAGGAGAGAAGGAAGGAGGAGTAAAGAAACAAAACCTCTGAGATTGAGATGTCAAAAATTGACAAAAGCCAAGTTCTGAAGGAAAGTAAAGTGCTTATTAGGAAGCATAAACTCTAGTTGTTCCATAAACATTTTATGTCCAACTGTGTGGTTTTGCTACGTGTTTTCTGTCTTACAGTAGAAATTACTCTTGATCAGTATTTTTATTATAGTAAGATAAATTTGCCATTGCCATCTTGAAAATTTGCATAGAGGAGACATGTTGTATAGTGAAATTTTGGAGACAAATAACCTGGACTTAGGCGATGAAGGAAGTAAAGCACTTTCAGAGCTGTTGCTGACCTTTGGTAGCCCCTGAGCCAGAGTCGGTTCAGAGTGCTACAGAAATGCTCATTAACCGGAAGAAAGAATAGAAGGTGGTATGAACTATCAAGGTCCAAATGATATTTGACATAAAGCGATAGGATGTGATTTGAGGTCTTGGAGATCGCGCATATTACATTCTTTACCAGCTAGGTATCCCTGTTCTCTTCAGGATACCATTTCCTTCCCTTTCCTGCCAGTTCCTCCTATAGCCTTTCCTCCCATTTTTGAAGTGGTAGGAATATTCTGCTAGTATTTCTGACTTCAGTGAATTGATACTTCAGGATGCATCTGTTTCAGAGCCTCATAAAAAGTACTTTAAAAATTCCTTAATGTATCCCTGACTGGGCATCTCGGTTGGAGCATTGTTCTGTGCACTCCTCCCCCGCAAAAGGTTGTGGATTTGATCCCTGGTCAGGGCACATACCTAGGTTGTGGGGTTCAATCCCATCAGGTATGCACTGGAGCAACTGATCGATATTTCTCATATCAGTGTCTCTCTCTGCCCGCCTTCTCTCTCTCTCCTCTCTCCATTCTCCCCCTTCCTCTCTCTCTAAAATCAATGTTTAAAAAATTCTTTAACATAAAACAACATATCACGCAGATTTAATGACTTTCAATTTTTAATAACCTAGATTACCAAAATTAAGTATTGATTAGGGTAGACAGAAATTTAAATGCTGAAGTCAGTCGTTTGTAGTTCCTCAATTTAGTAAAGAAATGTATTCTCTGTGACCAAGGTAGGTAGAGATTGCTTTCTCTTTAACAATGTGACATTTTCAGAAAGAAAATAATTTTAGCCCTGGCCAGTATGGCTCGTTGGAGAGTCACCCAATAACCAAAAGGTTGAGGGTTTGATTCCCAGTCTGGGCACGTACAGGAGGCAGTCAGTCAATAGTTTTCTCTTGGGTCGACGTTTCTCTTTCTCCCTTCCTCTCTAAAAACAAGGGAAAATGTCCTCAGGTGAGGATAAGACAGAAAAGGAAGGAAAATAATTTCAAGTGTGCTTATGCTGTAAACCAAAGAGATCTGTCCTGAGGAGAAAGCCTGTATCGTTTTGGTGAATGTCCTCCTCCTTGTGGCATTGGTATAAAATTAAAGAAACTGACTCGAATACTGGTTTTTAAAATACATAGTATATGCTAGAATTTAGTTTTAATTTGGCATAATTTGGGAAGTATTTTGAGGTCATGTGTTTTACTTCTGCTATTACAATCCCTATTTTTAAATGTTGTCTAGTTTGTATTCATTTCAGGTATTTTACTCCAACTGTTTTTTATTAATATTTTTTAAAGCAAAACCAAAAATGGGTACTATTTTGGTTTGACAGAGTAGTTCTTAAGTGTTTAGCAGCAGTCAAGTTTGACCTCTCAGTTCAGATTAGTTTTGCCCCATAATAGCAAATACTGAAGAAGCTCGGGGAGGTCTAAATAAAGCAAGTGGTGATGCTGGGTTCCTTCAGCACTGTAATACAGGCAGTTCTGTTATAAAGCAATACACGCATCTCTGGAAAAAACCTGAAGCTCTGCAAAATCAGACTTTAAAAATAGGGAGAAGCCATATAGAAACTAGTAATCATTATAACAAAAATATTAATACAAGTAAACATTTGTACCCAATATCAGTTAGCTAATTCTAAGTTCTAGGATTTATGCCTTCTTCTTCAAGAGGTAGGTTCATGAGGGCTTTCAGTTCCACTTATGATAAGTTGTCAGAATTAGACATTTTGATCCAGGGTATAGCCTTTTTCAGTGCTCTCTACCTCTAATCCCTTAAAAAAAAATAAATATGGAGAAAGTATTTTCATGGCTTGTTTATTTGTACTCACAGCTTGGCCAGACGGTTGAACAATGTGGAAAGCCTAGCAGCTCAAAGCCACTCACCAAACACTGCTTGCCCTCCTCTGCAGGATTTTCAGGTTTTTTTCTTAAGGTCACCATGTGCTACTACTGAGGCTCTCTCTCTGTGAGAAAGCTTGTCCCTGATGGCTTTAAAGCTCTACTGGGATGGAGAAAATTCTTTGTGAACCAGTGTAACTTTCACATCATACTGACCTCATCCCTTGGTGGTGAATGAATGAACTAATCCCCATTACAGGAAGGTGTTTGTAGAAATTAGACTGTTGTCTCATTGTTCTGTCATTAATACTTCATGCACTGAGCAGTATATGTATACATTTGTGTTTACAGTTTTTTTCCTGTGCTGTTCGTGTCAAGCATCTCTGCCATGTAGTGGGGGAGTAGTGTGATGAAATGGGTATCAGGAGGGTACTATTTGTCTCTTACGCTTGTATAGCTTTCTGTTTTAAAACAGGCCATGTGGACCAGGGCATCTTTTGTTGGAATTACTCAGTAATTCAGATAGTTTAGGTATTAATTTAGGCATTATCATTACCACAAAGTGAAGGAAAGGGGTTTTAGAGTTAGGCAGACTTGTGATTGAATCAGATTTAGGTGACTGAGTTTTGGTTATGTGAGGATAATACTAATTATGCGATAGGATTATTTTGAAGAATAAGACATAATTTATATATGTCTTAAAACAGCAGTTATATAAAACAGCATAGTGATTGGCACATAGCAGATACTCAAATATTACTTCTTTTTCTAATGATGAAATTTGAGGCTGCAAAGATTAAGGAACTTGCCCAAGGTTATACTCCTGTATGTACAAAAGTCAGAATCACTGACTACCATGTTCCCATGTTTTAGTTTTCTTGTGGAGAAAAGCAAAAACAAAACTAGAACCTAACTATAGGTCCCGAAGTGGAGCTGTAAAGATATGCATATACTGTGGGTACACACAGATTCTCTTACTGATTTAAGTAAGAAAGTATTCTTTCTTTGGTTAATGTGTTTCACTTATTCATATTTTTCTATTCAGTTACTGATAATGATAAAAGATTGGCAGGAAAGCTCTTGATGTAAGTTCTTATTCTAATTAGATTAATGCTGCTTTTGAGTGAAGGATGCTGTACTTAAGGGCAGCACTTTAATTCATGCCTGCTTGCACGTTTTCAACAGACTCCATTTCCCTAGCTAAATGATAATACGCAGGCATCTGTAAATTCATGGTTTGCTTTTTCAAAAAATCAGGCCATCTCCCCAGGTCAAAATAAAATATACCAGGTTGTTTGTTTTATACTACTGTTTATATTCATCATATGAGTTTTCCTTTAGGATAATTTATAAATTTATTTGGTTAATATGAAATTAACCCCTTTCTGTTTCTTTTTAGTAAAATTTCTGCCTTTTAAAATTGTCATTGTTTTTTATCTGGCAGTGCCATTTGCAGTATTATCAGAGAACATGCATGCTGTAGGTTTCATAGAAGATGTGTCTGTAGTGGTTATAATTATGATGTTTGGAAGTTTAAAGAATCAGAACTCATAGGATTTGACATTGGAAAGTGTCTTTCATTAAAATTTTGTACTGTTACTTATAAAAATTGAGATGATAACCCAATACCCAGTTTGCATGCAGTAAGTGATTAATTTTGAAATCACATTACATGCTATATTTCTTTTTAGAATCAACTGATATGTGCGATCAAATCTAAGAAGCTGGAGGTGCACAATTATTTAACTACTGGAGAAGAAAAAATGCTGCTACTTATGCGCCTTCAGTTTCTGAGGAGCTGAAATATGAAAAAAAATGTCTTTTAAAATCTGTGAATATTATAAGTATGTATTCAGATTTTAGGGGTCTTTTGGCAAAGAGCAGATCCTGTATTGCTGTTGTTGAGGACCCAACTCAATTCTCTGTATATGTGCGACTGTGCCATTTTTTTGTTCCTTCATTTATTCCTTCCATTAGTATTTATTGAATGCCTTCTACATGCAGAAATGTGTCTTGTTTTTGGTCACATAAGATTTCTTCCTTCTTGGAACTTCTGTTACATATCTAGACCATAACACCAAACCAAGTAATCATATGATAATACAAAATACTTCTATATCCAGCTAGATTTCAAGCCATCTTAGAACAAGAGCATTGTTTTTTACATGTTATCGACTAGCACACAGTTGGTGATTCATTATGATTTCTTGACTAACTAACTTTTGTCGAAAGCAGTAGGAAAAAGAAGTAGAGCACCTACCTGAAAAGAGAATTTATGTGAATATGCTATAACGTAACAGGAGTTTTGAATTTCAGAAAAATATGATTGAATTTGTAATTCTAAAATGTGATATCAAAGAGTTCTTTAGATTGTTAATTTGAATTAGGTGACTTTGCAAGTATGGCCTAGTATTTATGTGTACACATACATACTCACCTTAATTTTTAAAGAGCTACAAAAGTCTTGTGTTTATTTTAAAAGTGACATCCTGGCACCTTATGGTTTGAATGCTTTTTTTTTTTTAGATTTTATTTATTTGTTTTTGAGAGGGTAGGGGAGGGAGGAAAAAAGGCAGAGAAACATCAGTGTGTGGTTGCCTTTTAAGCAACTCCCACTGGGGACCTGGCCTGCAACCCAGGCATGTGCCCTGACCAGGAATTGAACCGACGGCCTTCTGGTTCACAGGCTGGTGCTCAATCTACCGAACCACACCAGCCAGGGCACAGTTTGAATTCTCATGGCGTCTTAGACCTTAGAAGAAATCCAGAGAAGCTTGTTCGGCAGCTGCGCCAGTAAATTACTGTTTGAACATTGGTTGTGTAATAGCTGAATGAAGTGTCTAAAGGTGAACTTACTGGCTTCAAGATAAGTGTTGTATTCCCAAATTTGTTGACTTTGCCAAATTTGCCAGAAGCAGTGAGTCTGATTATGTGCTAAATAGCTTTATTAGAACATTAAGACATGCTTGGGCATTTTAAGATACTTTCTGAAATTGTTGACGTCTTTCCACTTTGTTTTGAGATGATACTGTAATTGGAATGAAAATGATTATTGAAAATAATCCATGCGAACCAGGCATCGCAGGTTCGATTCCCAGTCAGGGCACATGCCTAGGTTGCAGGCCATGTCCCCCAGCAACCGCACACTGATGTTTCTCTCTCTCTCTCCCTCCCTCCATTCCCTCTCTAAAAATAAATAAATAAAATCTTAAAAAAAAAAAAAAAGAAATCTTTAAAAAAAAAAAAGAAAGAAAATAATCCAGATGACACAGGCTCATTGCCGAGGAATCTTTCAGGAAGTTCTTAGATTGGCAGATCTTATCTAGAATTTAAAAAAATTTAAAAAGTATTTTCTTTCTATTATAAAATACAGATAAAGAGACTATATACACAACAAATAGTGATCTTAGAGTATTAAGATAAACATTCTCATAACTACCACACAGCTCTCAATATGTAGAAGTGTGCCAACTCTTGCAGAAGCTTCTCGATGTGCCCCAAGTCATAACCCCTTCCCTTCCTTCAAGTAACTTCCTTCCTCTGAGTTACTGTCCCAGTAATCACTCCCTGTGTGTGTGATTATGCCAAGTATGTCTCTCTAGATACTATTGTTTAATATCAACCATTTTTAAAAAGAGCTACTATTATTTCTTTTACTTTATAGATTTACTTTCTATATCTTTTCCTTAAAATGTATTTGTTTGACCTGTTTTTCATAGTCTGGGTTTGACTGATTGCATGCACATAATGCAGTTAGCACATTCACCTGTCCCTCTGACGCCCTCCTGCTGGCCGCTGGGTCTAGAGGCTTCACTAGACTTGTGTGATTTCTGTGTCCAGGGAGCGGCATGTCACCTCTATCTGCTCCTACTTTTGTGATGTTAGCAGCTGTTGCTGTTCAGTGCCTTCATCCGTTCAGTTGTTGGAGGCTGCAAAACAGTGGTGTTCTAATTCTCTCATTTCTTACTTGCTGTTTGATTCCTTAGTACTGTAGTTCATTTAGGAAAGGTAGCATAAACTACTTGAGCTATTGGGACCATATTTGAAAGCCAAAACCTTATGAATTATCATTGGCAATTAAACAACTATAAATTTTAAATTTTTGGATTGGAGAAGTAAAAACTTGCCAAATACATTGTGAGGACAGATTTTCCCAAATAATCAGGTGTCTAACCCGATGGTGCTGCACAAGTGCCTGCCAGAGACAGACCATGTACGTGATGTTTTACCGTTGATGTTTTTGCCTGATAGAAACTACACAGTAGTAAGAACAAAAGTGGACCAATGCAGATAACAGTGTAGACACGTTTTAAAGCCACCATGTTGAGAAAAAATACCCCCACACAGACACAAGAGCATTAGTTCATCTGTATAGAGTTCAGAACCAGGTGGACTTGATCTGTTGTGTGAAAAGTCTTGATGGTGGCTGCCCTTGTGGTGACGAGGGCTGGTTTCTAGGAGTCACTGGAGTGGGCTCTGGGGGATCAGAATGTTTTCCTTTTTAAGATATCAGCCTTATTGAGGTATAAGTAACGTACAATTACAAGATATTTACAGTGCACACGTGATTTTATATACATATACATTGTGAAAGGATTCCTCCATATCTAGGTAATTAACACATCATCATCTCACATATTTGTCTTGTTTGGGGGGATTTGAAAACATTTAAATTCTATTCTCTTGGCAAATTTCAGTTATACAATGATATCGCCATGTTTTGTATTAAACCCTTAGACATTATTCATCTTATAGCAGAAAGTTTTTTCCCTCTTACTGACCTCTCCTTATGTCCCTCCCCACACCCATCCTCACCCCACCCCCAGCCTCTGGCAACCACTTTTCTACCTTGTTTCCGTGAATGTTATCTGTTCTGTTCCATTCTTTTCTACTCTTAAAAGTGATACCACGCTGTATTTATCTTCCTCTCTCTGGCTTATTTCACTTAGCCCAATGCCCTCAAGGTCCATTCATGTTGCAAATGGCAGGATTTCCTTTTATGGCTGAATAATATTCCTGTGTGTGTGTGTGCGTGCGCGCACGCATCATGTCTTCTTGATCTATTCATCCACTGGTAGACACATATGTGTTTCATATTTTGGCTACTGTGAATACTGCTGCAATGAACTTCAGAGTGCAGATAGAACTTTGACAACCTGTTTTCATTTCCATTGAATGTATATACCCAGAAGTGAGATTGCTGGATTATAGTTTTTTTTTTTAACCCTTGCCTGAGTTTATATTCACTGGTTTTAGAGTGGGGTTTTGAGGGAGGGGGAGAGACACACAGAAAGGAGGGGGAGAGAGAGAGAGAGAGAGACAGAGAGAGGGCGGGAGGCAGGGAGGGAGAGAGAAAGAGAGAGATGTGAGAAACACCTGTTCGTTGCTTTCTGCATGTGCCCCTACCAGGGACTGAACCCACAACCTCAGTGTGTGCCCTGCCCAGGGATCAAACATGCAACCTCTTGGTGATGGATGGGACAGTGTTACAACCAGCTGAGCCACCTGGCCAGGGCTCTATTTTAATTTTTTGAGGCACCTCCTTGCTGTTTTTTTATAATGGCTTTATCACTTCACATTCCCACCAACAGTGCACACAAGTTCCCTTTTTGTCCACATCCTTCCCAACACTTACTAGCTCTTGTGCTTTGATGATTGTTATTCCCTCGAGTGTGCAGCTGTGTCTTACTGTGTTTTTGATTTGCATATGTGCACCTTTTCACCATTTGCATGTACATTACCTGTTCACCATTTGCATGTCATCTTTGGGAAAAAGTCTAGTCAGTTCTCTTTCCATTTTCTAATTGGATTTTGTTGTTTTTGAGTTGTATGAGTTCTTTATATATTTTGGATATTACTCATCATATATATGATTTGTAAATATTTTCTCCCATTCTATAGGTTGGCTTTTCATTTTGTTGATAGTTTTCTTTGCTTCATGGAAGCTTTTTAGTTTGATGCTCTCTCACTTTTTATTTTTACTTTTGTTGCCTTTGCTTTTGGTGTTCAATCCAAAAAAAGTCATTGCCAAGACTGATGTCAGGAGCTTACCTCCTGTGTTTTCTTCAGAGAGTTTTATGGTTTCAGATCTTACGTTCGTTCAGACCTTTAATTCATTTTGAGTTTATTTTTGTACATGGTATAAGAGAGGTGTCCAGTTTCATTCTTTTGCATGTGACTTTCCAGTTTTAGCGGAAAGATTGTCCTTTCCCCATTGTTTGTTCTAATTCCTAGATGGGTGTTGCTTGAGAAGCAATATAGCGCAGTTTCTGAACCTCACTTTTTCATCCATGAAATGGAATCTGCATCATAAGTTTTGACATTGAAATCGGGTTTCACATGCAAAACATTTAGCAAGTCCTGGCACAAAGTAAGATTCAATAAAGACGCAATACTTATTATTTTATAGTTATATTGAGAAATGACCAAGAAGCAAGATGATAAAGTTGGATAAATTTTTGGGTTATAGTTTGTAGGATTCAATTCCACTGTTTTGCCTAAAATCAGTTATCAGTTGAAACTGTCAAAGTACCTGTAATCATATGTAAGTACAGAGCTACATTTACAGATTCAAATACGGCTTTAAGAGCTCTTTGTAACTAGTAAACAAAAGTACTTTAGAGTATGTGCATGACTTTTGGGGGTGTGGGGTGCTGGTATAGATACTGAGGCCCTTTGGTCCTGAAGGTGGCCTAGGACAAATCTCATAATTAATTTCTTTTACTTTGCTACTGGAAATCTAAAAATATCCCCCCCCCACAATGATGCAGACCCTGCTCTCTGTGGCTCTGATTGGAAGAAAGGCAATGTTTAGAGGTCTGAAAGGAGAGTGGTCTCTATGTTAAGAAGGGGCTTTTATACGGAAAAAAATAGTTTTAGTGGTGTCATGTTACTGTCACCTGTAACATGGTGTCGCCTTTGTTTCTCTTGCTTCTGCAAGATCCTTATTATGCCATGTTGGAAGACAGGTTGGCCTACTGGAGTGAACATAAACTAAACCTTGGCTCAGACATACTTGAATTTCAAACATGTTACTAAATCTTAGTAACTATAAATCTCTGGCAAGTGACCTTAATCCAAGCCTGTTTCCTGTTTTGTAAAATGGGAATAATGATCTCAGCATTCTTGATTAAATGTGCTGTAAGTAGCATCGTGTTGGTCTCTAGTGGCCACTTTGTAAATGTTTGCTGATTACGTGGATGCAATGGAAGCATCTTTACCAATTTGAATATAAAGCAGGTTTCTTAGCCTATAAGATTCTCTGCTAATATTTTGGTTTCTGTATCTCGAGTGTGGTTTCTGAATTCCTGCAGTAGACTGCATATTTTTATAGCCTTCAGTTAGTTATTACTTTTCTCTTGAGTTTGTCTAGGTGAGAGAGAAAGCTTCAGAATAAAGATCTAGGAAATATTCCTTCTAACAAATGGAAAACGAGGAGTTTTGGAGAGAGTGAGCATCATCGTTATTGTCTTCCCAGTCATTTGAATGACTGAGCTTAGTGGTCAGATCCTTAGGCAGTCCTCATTGTGATAAGGAATTTGTGTTGTCACCAACCCACAATGCTTCCTCTTAGTTTTAGATTGAGTGTACAACGCAGCATTGTGTGTACTGAAATTGCGGGTGTTTAGAAGTTTGAGAATCTTTTACAACTACTGCCTTGTTAGGTTTGTCCAGAAATACTGTTTTATAACCTGAAAAATTTAAAAAATTTCTTGTCTGAAAAGTGACAGACCACTACATAAGGGATCTAGTTTACTGATTTTGTCATTATGACACTGTTGCTTTATTTCTACATTATATAGAGATCTTTGTAAGAAAAACCATGATATTTATTACCATTTAAAAATAATAGCCCTCAGTCTTTACTAAGGAAGAAAGAAATGAAAGAAAACTAGCTTTAAGTGGATTATAAATTTTCTTTAGTATTAGAATTATGTTTTAGATGTTTTGTGATTTGGCATTTTTTAGGTGACGGTTTCCTGTATGTGTGTGCGTTTTCATTTTCAGTCAGATAAGGATACTAGTGGGCAGTAAAGGAGCAGGCTAGAGCGAAATTTCTTTTGCCTGATTTCTACTATAATTATATAACTTATAATTATATATAAAGATGTTTTTCTCTTAATTTTTCAGGATGCAGGGCTGTGTCTTTGGTCAGCATTGCATCCCCAGGGCCTGGCACATGGTAGTGTTTTTCTCTTTTTCGGTTTAAATACACATTTTTCTGGAAGTACACTGGGTGCATTACAGCCAGGCAGTATCTTCCCCCAGTAAGTCCACTTGACCTTGCCCAGAATTTGAAGTGGAAGATGGAAGTCTGTGAATACTGATTCTCTGGCATATTCAGCTAAATGAGGTCATTGTTTTGCCAGAGAGCAAGAAAGGAAATATGGGCAGGAGTTACCTGAATTCTAATAGCACATATACCAGCCGAAACCTTCGGGAACCCACTCAAGGGGCCATCACCCAGGCAAGGCAGCAAATGAGAATAGGATTCCTAAGTTTACAAAGCAAATAAGGAGAAGACAGTTTTTCTTCTCCTCAAAAAATGACTTGCTAGTTTTCTACAGACAGTTATTTTCCATATTATAGTATTGTGCTTTTACTGAAGTTCAAAACCTTCTTGTAAAATGACAGTGAGAGGCAGAGTGGAGGCCAGAGCTAAAAGGGTTTGAGTCAGTACTTGCTCTTTGTGACGGCGTTCAGGCTTTCCTCAAAGATGCTAAGTTATTTCTGAAATTTAGCAGATTCTGGTTTTGTTTGGTCTTGTGGTTATCAGCTCCTTATGAAGGCAGTAGCTTCAGAAAGTGTTCTTTCTAGTAGAGTTGTTTATATGGCCCTATCATATTCTTCATTCAAAATTCTCTCTTTCTGCTACAGAATGTTCCACAGTGCTGACTCCTCAATACCAGGAGTTGTGGACTCTGGGAAAACTGCCACCTTGCCTGTTGAAGTGGAAAAATCAGTATTCTGGGCTTCTATTCTGGCTTTCTGATGTGATCATATCGGATATTCGTTACTTTTTATTTTGTAAGCAGAAAGGGGAAGTCCTTGTATTCAAGACTTATACTTGCCAATTTCAGCAGATTCTGTGATACAGAAGAGTGGGAGAGTGAGGAAAAGTGACCTACCAGATAGGGTTACTAAACGGTGAACAAAGAAATATGGCAAAGAGAAGGAAATGTGGTTTGCAAGGGCACAGACATGTGGGTAGAAGGCAAGTAGATCAATATTGCTGGGTAATGTACAGTTTAAGACAAACCAGTGTGTATTGAAGAAGAATAGGGTAAGGCCAGATTAGGAACATCTTGTGTGTTATGTTAGGAATTTAGGCTTTATTCTGTAAAAAAAGTAATTTTCAAAAATTCTATAGAGTCACTCAGGGGTTATAAGTTCTCTCTGCAACTGTCTTCTTCTCCCACCAACCTCCCTCACAATCTCTCTGTTTTCTGTTTGATATTTTGCCTTCATTGAGCAAATGGTTCAGCATGTAAAATGTTTGGAAACTGCCACTGCGGTGCTGACATTTCATGTTCTGGCGGCGGTACAGAGAGTAGATGAGAGGGGTGGGAGACAACAGACAGGGAGAATACTAGGGATGCTGTTCAAATAGTTTCGGCAAGAGACCTATGGTATCTGCTTATTAAATAGTAGCAGAGAAGTGGGATTGATTGTAGAGCTGCTTATGAGGTAGGCTTAGGAGGACTTTGTGACGGCATGAGTGATAGAGTGTGGGGACAAGGCAAAGGTAGTTTGTAACAGGTGATGGGAACCAGAATGACTCTCGATTCCTCCCTCTCTCCCTTTTTTAACTTTCAGAAAAGTCCCAAATACAGTACTAAGCAATTATGTTGCCCCAGAACCATTTGCTAAGTTGCCAACATGATGTACCATCTATCTACCCCAAACACTTGAGTACACATTTCTCATATGCAAGGTCATTCTCCTACATGATCGCAACATAACCATTAAAGCCAGGACATTGGCATTGATATGTTAGATTATCTATCCTCAGGCCCCATTTGAGTTTCACCAGTTGTTCAAATAATGTATAACAAAGATTTCATTCAGAATCATGGGTTACATTTAGTTACCATGCATCTGGAACAGTTCCTTGATCTTTCCTTTACTGTCATCGCTGTAACACTTTTGAAGACTGTAGGCCAGCTGGTCATTTTGAACAAGGAACCTTAATTTTTATTTGTCTGATGTTTACTCATTAGTGGATTCAGGTTATGTATCGTTGACAGGAATATCACAGATGTGATGCTATGTTACTCTCATTGCTTCCTATTAGGTAATCATAATTTCAGTTTGTCCCATCACTGATGTTTACTTTCAGCCTCTCTCAATCTTTCTTCACTGGGGGAACACTTAAAATAGTTTTCTGATGTTGAGAACCCCTACATAAAAATTATATACCTTAGCTTGATCAGTAAGTTGTAGATACAATAATTCATTGATAATTGTTGGTGTTCTTTTCAGTAGAGAATAATCTTTTTTTCTTTGGATCTCTTTATATTGGCAAATGTATTAGCTTCCTTTTTTTTGTATGATTCCCCTTCCCACAAAGAATGTCATCTGTAATATAAGTTAGGAGAGCATCTGGAGGACAGTTTCCCCCCCTTACTTTACTACTGTATCTTGTTTACCTTTCCAAATAGGTCTTACCACGGATTTCTGCTATGCGAGATCCAAATGAGATACGGTAAATACAAGAGTGGTTTTCTCCCCCATATTTAAAACTAAAAATGAATTTGAGCCAACTTTTCTTGGGAGAAAATACAGTCCCCTGGTACTGAAGCTTAACTTACTTTCCTTGAAATTAATCTTTTTTTATGTTTTCATAAGTTTTGCAAACTCATAAGAAATGTAAAAAGTTTGTATAACTGCCTTATTCATTGTAGCCTCATCAGATTTAATTTAAAGATTATAACTTGATTGTGATTAATATTTTTTACAATATGAAAAACTTACTGACAAAACTGGATAGTAACTCTACTAAACCATAAGTCAAATAATATAATAAAAATATCATCCAGATATAACTTTATACAAGACTTCAAAAAAAACATTTTCTTATATAGTTAGTAATATTGTAATAACTCCGTATGGTTCCAGGTGGGTACTAGAATTATCAGGGGATCACTTCATAAATTATGTAATTGTCTAAACACTATGCTATACACCTGAAACTAATATAAAATAATATTGAATGTCAATTGTAATTGAAAAATAAATAAAAGAGAAACATTCTCTTAGTGATATGATTGGCCTAACAACTAGAAGATCACTTCTTTTATAGGCTCACAAACATAAAATGTTTTGGAATCTTAAAAATAAAAATTTTATATACCTCTTTAGTGCAAATTTACTTCTTTAATGTAAAAGTTATATCCACCTCTCGTGCTTGTTCTTTGCTTCACAAGTACCAGTTCAGGGTCAGACATGAGATAAGCAACCACACACACATTTCCTTTTCAACTGAGATGAGACCACTTCTTAGCTTGCTCTTGGTGTGTGTTGAATAAGCAAAAGATTGTTCAAATGTGTGAGGAGTTAAAAATGATAGCATGATGTTCATTGTTTTCCTATGAATAGCAGGATATTCTTTTCTTCACAGAAATCCAGAACTTCTATGGGGCAGATCAGTAAAACTCATCTTGAATGTATAAGACCACAGCTCTTCTTCCTTTTTTCTGAAGTCAAATTCTCACAGTCAGAAGATTCAGAAAGAGTTCACCAGTGATACACTTGTGTTGAAAGGGAAGGAAAATCTGTTCAGTTTTGTTCTGCAGCTTCTCCAGGTGGTTTCCAATAAAGACGTAAGACTTGCCGATATCCTTCTACACTCAAGCCCAAGCAGCAAAGGATACGATTCAAGATTTCTTCCTGTAACATGATGTTTTCCAAAAGTGCATTTTCCTTTTAAGTCCAAGTGTCTTGTCCCTTGAAGTCAAAAACATTTTCTTCATACTTTACAGGGACTGAAGAGTAAGTGCCACACTGGCTAGTTTCTGCAGCCGTTCTTCATCTTCAGAGTATTCAACCAAAATGTAGCCTTGTCTTAAAAGGACCCGTTTCAGCTCAATTCCCTGTTGGGAACTTTTCCTCTGCTAAGCCACTGGATTTCTTTATGTAGTAGCAGGTGTTCTTTAGACATTTCTGGAGTGAAATGATCTTTGTTTAATGAAGTTAATCATTTTGTAGCGTCTTCCAGAACTTTTAAATTTTGTTCCAAGAGTTTTACGTGGACGCCTTCTGAGTCAGTTCAGGTCTCCAGAGAAACAGATGTCAACACAAGCTCTGATGTGCAGGGAGGCCCTCGCCCAGCGTTGCCTGTTGGACCATTCTCACCATGTTCAGTCATTTGCTGGGAGAAACCCTAGAGGAAGCGTGGCCTGGTGTGAATGTTGCGGTGCAGTCCCAGGTGAGGGAGCTGGGGGCTGTCCAGCAGCTCTGCTCCTCATAGCTGGTTCTCTCAAAGGGATACTGTGCAGGGCACCACTATGGCAAACCATACCTTCCCCATCCCATTTGGGCTTTGACATCATCCCACTGTGTGGACACCTTTCTTACCCTGCTCACATTTGACACCCCCACTCAAACAGACATTTTTCATTCTACTCTGCCTTTGACCCACTGGGATGTCCACTATACGGATCACCTCTCACCCTTCTTATAGTCAGGCTTTGGCGCCCCGTGCTGGTCTGCCTCCTCTCCCCCTACCCCCCACATACATGACATCCTCCTCAGTCTGCTTGGACTGACCCCCTTCCTGGACTGTTACCCTGCTTCCCACCCTGCTTCCCACACAAATATCTGACTTGGTTGGTATCACCTAATGGCTTTAGTACTAAATTGTTGACGGAGGGCATAGTAGGAGGGAAAGGAAGAGCCGTATGGGTTTCTTAAATCGATGACGAGCTAGAATATGGTTCTCTTTAGTGATGTAGAGAAAATGGTGGGAGGATCTAGGAAAAAATTTGGGTTGAGAGGGAGAGACAAGAGAGGTAGAGACAGACAGACAACAGTAGCTTGAGTTGTAAAATAATGAATTTAGGGTGACTGGGACATCCTGGTAAAACCAAAAAGCTCAGTAGAGGAGTTTGGCTGGAGATAATTGAATGGGCTGTCATTAGCTTCTATGCGATACTCCAAACCCTAGGTTTCAAAGGAATTGCAGAGAAGGGAGGAGCTGGCAGGGGAGAACAACCTTGCTACCTGAGGGATGACACCACGAAAGGATGATACCGAGGGAACTATGGGACAAAAGAGTTGTAAAGAAGAGAGAGTGCTTTGCTTGTTCAACAATGTAAAAAGCTACAAAAATGGTAAAAGACGCTTTGGGGTCTAGCAACCAGTTTAAAATTGTTATACAGGAGTAAACCCAGATTGCAGTTGGCGGAGTAAAATGGGAAGGAATAATGAAATTTGGCCAATACAAAAATATGTGTTATAAGTAAAAAATAGGTACTGTTATGTGGACTGAGAAATAGTGTTTTTTGTTCTTTCTGGTAAAGATATGATGTAAAGATTATATGATTGATTAGGCATGTAGATTAAAAGTTTTCCGTTCAAAACCATAAAGCTTGATTACTTGCTGTTTGTATGATACTATTCTCCATATTGTTCATTTTGTGTTGATTTTGTTAATCTGCATTACTGAGGATCTGTTCAGTCAATTTTGCAGTCTTTGGAAGATTTTCACCCTAAGATACATATATGACTTTCCAGTTACCAGCTGTGGAACTAGAATTACTCCAAAACTTATGTGCTCTAGAGGCATTAATCTTTTTAATCATATATTTGTATTTTATGGCCTGTGCTGAAAATAATAAGAAATTCGATAAAGAAATTAACATGATTTTAATGACTTGGCAAATAATTAGTAAATAAATGTTAAAATATATTTATACCTCATCAGTTTCAAAAGTACTGCAAGTGACTTGCTTAGTGCAGACTCCAACTTTTAAAAATGTGTTCAACGTAATTGATATTATATTTGTGGCCTGCTTTGAAGTTCTTTCATGGAGAAAGAATGCTCAGCACATGACAGGCTTTAAAAAGATGTAATAGTTATTTACTCCTTAATCAAATGTTTTGAGGACCTACTAAGCCAAGCATTTTTGTAGGTGCTGAAGGTAACAGTGGTGAGAGGGAAAGTCTGTTCCTTATGGAGCTTAAATTCTAGTTGGAAGAGGCAAATAACACATGAATAAATGGCTAGATGGATGGACACTTACACAGTAGGCATTATTTCAGTGCTTTCATACAGTGCTGTGGAGGAGGGTAAAACAGGGCAAGGGGAAAGGTGAGTGATTTGATTAGGATGATTAGGGAAAGTGTCCTTGATCAGGAGATATCTGCACATAGTTGTGAAGGAAGAAGTGGGGAGAACCATGTGGATGTCTGGGGGAGCACAGCAGGTGGAGGAGCGAGCCAGAGCAGAGGCTCCAGGACAGCCGCAGATTTTCCTCTTTAAGAAAGAACAAGGGCATGAAGCATGGAGCAGAGTCAAAAAAGGGAGAACAGGAGAATACTGAGCTCAGAATGCTGTGATGTGTGTGGATTATGTAGGACCTAACAGGCAGCTGTTAAAAAAATACATTTTTATTCTGAGTGAGATGAGAAACTGTCCTTGGAATTTGAGTCAGCAGTGATCTGACTGACTTTTTCCTGTCAGTTTGGAACAGAGAGAGTTACAGTGTGAAGTGAGAGTGTTGGTAAGTGGTGTGGCCGGAAGAGGACTGCTGGTGATTAGAGAAGCTCTTTTAGGATGTAGTGGACACTCTAAACCCCTTGCAGAATGTGACTCCAAGCTTTGAGTTACCCTTCCGAGGATCAGTACAATGTGGTTTCTTTTCCTGCCATCTTTGCCTTAAAGCTTCTTAAGTGACATGGTAGTTCAAACCTAATGGATCCTACCTGCCATGTAACTTCCAAAAATGTTAATATTGTACAGTCATTCGGAGGCTTTGGCAGTTTGCTTAAGTCAGCCATGTTTTATTAGTGTAACCAATATTCCTTAGTGTCTGCTTTCATTTCAAGGTTAGTTTTTGCCTTGGACTCTTGTTTTGTGGCTCATAATTCTCGTCCACTCTCAGGCAGTCTTTCAGAGCTCAGTGTGTTTATCATGTGTACTCTGCCCACTTTGATTCCTCTAAGAATCCTAAGATGAGCAGTTCAAACAGCTTTAGATAATCAAAGGTCTTGTGAAAGTGAGGTTCATGAGAAACTAGTTGAGAAGTTTGTGAGAAACGGTTGAAAAGCTTTTTATTTTAAAAAATAAAAGCACTGAAGTTAGGTCTGAAGTACCACTGAGTCAACAGGTGTAATGACTAAGAATTACCCTGTATTTTCTAGGACTTGGGAAAAGTCATGGAGTACTGTTTTGCCTAAATAAGCTTAATTTTGAATTTTTAAGAGTGCAACTATTACAATACTTCTTTATCTTGGGTGGAGCTGACTGTACGCGTCTCCTCAGGGTACCCGTAGGTTGTAGGTCGAGGCCTTTCAGGACCTCACTCCGCAGTGAGAGGTGCTGCCGCAGAATGCCGTTCTCCCCATGTGCTGAGGGCGAGAATGAGCTGGGGATTACTTTATACAACGTCCCATTTGATCTTAATAGGGACTGTCTGAACTTTTGATGTATTTGAACAACTTAGTGTTGAATATCTGTATTGGAGCTTTTAATTTCTCTAATCATTTATCCTTGTTAGATTACCAGAATCACCATGATAGGTATGCTGTGGCTTCTTCATCAATAGGTCACAATGCTGTGTGAACCTTGCAGTGCGAGCAGCGCTCTGTCTAGAGGATTTAGATAAAGTAGATACAGTGCATCCTAATTACCTGCAGATTGTAGTGATTCTGGTTTTAGAAAAGAAGGCAGTATCGATCTTAGAGAAT
Organism: Tonatia bakeri; assembly: GCA_004024845.1. Lineage (NCBI taxonomy): Eukaryota > Metazoa > Chordata > Mammalia > Chiroptera > Phyllostomidae > Tonatia > Tonatia bakeri. The sequence goes on from PVIA01001875.1 coordinate 94,840, forward strand.
GTGTTCTTATTTGTTTAAAGATTTTATTTATTTTTAGAGAGAAGGGAAGGGAGGGAGGGAGAGAGGGAGTGAAACATTGATGTGCATCGGTCGGTCTGTTGCCTCTTGCACGCCCCAACCAAGGGCCAAACCCGCAACGCAGACTGCCTGGGAATTGAACCGGCAACCTTTCACCTTGTGGTGTGATGCCCAACAAACTAAGCCATACCAGTCAGGGCTAGAGAATAGATTCTTTTAGGATTTTGTCATACATAGTTATGTAGACTGAGGCACATGAAAGAAAACTCAGTTGAGTGTCAATTTCTGGTCCTTGCTTTGTTTGAGGCTAGCAATCTTGAGAAATTTACTTTGAGCCTCAATTGATTGTCTGTGAAGTGAGGATCATTTTTAATTTAGGGGGTTGGCCAAAAAGTTCATTTAGTTTTTTTCTATACGATGGCTCTAGTAGTACTTAGTTGTCTTTAACTTCATTCAGAACAGTTGTGTTAGATTGTATTGTGACAGCTGTCATATCAGCATGCATTTTTTCAGAAAACTGGTGAATTTTTGTACAGCCATTTTAATATTGAAGATGGAAGAAAATATGCAACACTTTTGGCATATTCTTTATAATTTCAGGAAAGGTAAAAATGCAACAGAAACGCAAAATGAAAATTTTGTGCAGTGTATGGAGAAGGTGCTGTGACTGATCAAATGTGTCTAAGTGGTTGGTGAAGGTTCTTGGTAACACTGACCTTTCGGCCAAATAATTCTTTGCTGTGGGGCTGTCTTATACATTAGAAGATGTTTAACTTTACCCCTGCCCTCTTCCTATTAGCAGCCAATAGCATGAGATAGCTGACATAAAATATTCAAATCAATAAAGTTTTGGTGAAAGTGGAAAATCGAGTACAATCTAGTACTTGGAAAAAAATTACGTATCTGTCAATTAGATATTTTCAGCCTTTTCTAGTATTCTGGAATTCCTGTGATCTGAGTTACAGCTATGTTGTTTATTTTATATTAGTCATGCTTTAATCTGATTTTTCTGCTTGGATTCAACAGTTTTGACCAGGTCTGTCTATAAAAATCTGTTATTTTAAAAGATATTTGGATGTCACACTATAAATATGGGAGTCAGCTAACTTTATTGGTCTAAATTAAGACACTTTTCTGTTCCCCCAGTATATAACACTAAATGATATTATGCAATGATAATGATCTGAATTTTTATTACTTATAATTGCTAACAACTGTTTATTGCTGACCAGTTTTAGTCCTATTGTAGAAATGCTAAAAATAAATTTTCTATTTGTTGATACATGATTGCTATTCTTTATGATGTATTTTATGACCTTTGTCTCTTATCTTTTTATTGTAAGCTACTCTAATTATGTCATTAAACATGTTTCAATCTGGTAAAAATACGCCTGTTAGGTTGGGCACACAAAGGGCAGTGTGCTTGGACCTGTACGTATCCCAGGCAGCGTCCCTGATTTCATGTTGTTCTGTGCATAAACATGCAGGTGAAAATGTCTTGTTAGTCTTAGAGACAATTACTAAAGCAAGATTTTGATTCTCTTTTGAACAAAACTTACGTATTAGAGAGTTACCTTTATATATTGGGATACTAGATATATTCACTTGTGATTTAGGTCAGGGTTTTTCTATGTCTTATTTTTAACCTGCTCTCCCATGATGTTTTCAGTTTGCCTTTGACATATATTAGCTGGTAAGATTTTGGTGACCTTTATTTTCTGGAGTTTATCTTCTGAAAACAATGGATATATTAAATGTGCTTTATCTAAGGAATTCTACCTTCTATTCTTGTTCAAACTGATATAATTATTTATACTTGATGGTTTCAGTCTATGTCAAATAGAAATTTTTTTTGTGCTTGCCTGAATTCTAAATAAGAACCACTTGACTTTTAAAAGCCACATTTAATATAGATTACATCATGGTTTATTGATTACATTTGATCATCAAAATCACATGCACCAAGGAAAGTTCCCTTCCTCTCTCCCTACAGGGCTATTTCCTATCTTCCTCTTCAGATGTCTAATACTCCTCTCCCAAGATCACTCGCAGCTGATGACCTTGCTTCCTCCCTACTTTAACCAAAAGAAAATGAAAGGAAGGAGAATGAGAAGGGAATGTCCAAAGACTCCCACCACTATAAAAATCTCACCTATTTTTAACTGTTTCCACAATGAGAAATTATAATAAAATACATAAATAAAATAAATTTAAAGTACCTATGATACCACTCTGCTTTTCCATCTGGTACCATAAATGACATATCCATTTTCCTAACTGAAACTAGTTCTTCCACTTTTGAATTCTTTGTCATCCCCTGTTAACAGCTAAGGCCATCACCATTTCTTTTCTTTCTTGTTTACATTATCAACTTTTGTTTTGTACTGCATTATTCTTGTCATTATACAGATATGCTGCTGATTCTCCAGTCTTAAAGAGTCACAGTTCTTTCCACCAGTTAGCCATTTTCCCTACCAACTTGCTCCTTTATTTGTTCCCTTTTGCAGCAGACGTCTAACTTGTCCATATTGAACATCTCTGTTCTCTTTTTTTGTTGTCTCTTAACTTTGATAAGACTTCACATACCAAAAAGCTGTCCCATTACTAGTGACTTCTGTGTTGCTGAACCCAGTGGTCAGTTCTGTCTTCATCCCATTGATATGTCACAGTGGTTGTTGTTGTTTACCGTCTCCTCTTGGCTATGTTTTATGTGGCTCCAAGGGTACCACTTGTCCCCGATTTGGTGTCTTCGCCATCTTTGCTGGTGGTTACGCCTCCTCTTTTAGGATGTTGGAATGCCTCAGGGCTCAATTTTTGTAACTTGTCTCTTTCTACACTTAACATTTCTAGTATACTTAGAAACCAAGAATCCCCCACCCCAATATAGGCTTATTTCTTAGAAAGTGTAGATTATATAACCTAAAATTAATTATTGCTATTTTCAAACTGTCCTGCAGACTTTCTTGACTCTGTTTCAAAGCTTGCAATGAGAATTGTGGATCTTTGGGGGGTCGATCATCCAGTGGCAAGGGTTGGAAAAGTCAGTGAGACTTTTTGTCAAGACTGTTGTGATAAGATGTAGTTCCTCTGAAGGTGTGATACTGTATTTCTTATATCTTGCAAACCTTAAAGATATTTTAAAGGAATTTTATATGAACTTGTGTAATGTGTTGGTGTTATTTGAATATGTCCATAAATACCTTCAAAAAATAAAGTTTAAGAATAAACATTATGAAAAGTTTTCAGATCAAATTTTAGAGTTTATGTTAAAAATACAAAAGTAAATATGCTTGATGTATAAAATTTGAGAACTATGGTAAAAAATAAATTTAAAGCACTTACAATATCATTGCCTAAATATAGTTTATATTTTGAAATATTGTCTTTTAGTCTTTATATAGTTTAAAAACCATGCTGTGATCATATTTCCTGCATTTTGCCCTTAGCATAATATAGGCATGCATGGTTCCACATTTTTAAAATGAATATCGTGTTTAGGATTGCACTGTGTCCTGTCTCATGGATTCCTTTGTCTTGAATATTTAGGTTTTGATTATTTTTATTGACATTTATTTTTATTTTTTGTTTTTTTACTTTTGTGGATAAAGCTGCAGTGAGCTGCATAATTTTTTTTTTCTGTTTTAGGATTACTTCCTTAGGATAGATTGCCAGAAGTGGAGTTACTGGGTCAGAGGGTATGGTCTTATGAACTTTTTTCCTCTTAAAAAAAATAAAATAATTTTTCTTTATTTGCTATCCAGTTGAAAAGTGAAACTCTTAATGATTATGCTTTGTATCTTTTAGAAAACTGTGTATAAAGGCAAGGCTCTGTGATCAGAAAAGTTTGGGAAATTCCTAGGGAAGAAAGCCTTTTTACTTGGTTTACCTTAGTGTTTCCTGAACTTAGCTGAGTGTCAGGTGTTTTCTTTTTCTCTGTGATACACTTCTTAACATTTTGTGGGCATTTTACAAAAGATAAGTTTATGAACTACTGATCCAAAATTTCGAATTGCTTTTAGTGGTCAGAGCAACTAAATCTTCATTCTAAAATTATTTTTAAAAAGGAGATTAAAATTAAGCTGTTTTCTATGTGATTTTTGGGTGTATGTCTTTATAAATTCTCATAACTTTTACAATTTAGACTTTCTATATTCTTAAAGAACATCTTAAATGCCTCAATGACATCAAATACTTTTTATAGTCTTTAATAAAATTTGGAATATAGACATAAAAGATTAAAGTAGAAGATATTATAGATTGTACAAATCTTTTTTGTCCCCTTCATTTTCCCCTACAGAATGTGAAAACCTTTGCATCTTCTGATAGTCTAGCCAAGGTCCAAGAAGTAGCAAGCTGGCTTTTGGAAATGAATCAGGAACTGCTCTCTGTGGGCAGCAAAAGACGACGAACTGGAGGCTCTCTGAGAGGTAACCCTTCCTCAAGCCAGGCGGATGAGGAGCAGATGAATCGCGTGGTAGAGGAGGAACAGCAACAGCAGCAGCAACAGCTAAGGCCGCAAGAGGAGGAACACACTGTGAGGAATGGTGAAGTCGTCGGTGCAGAACTTAGACCCAGAGACCAAAATGACTCCCAGCAAGGACAATTGGAAGAAAACAATAATCGCTTTATTTCAGTAGATGAGGACTCCTCAGGAAACCAAGAAGAACCAGAGGAAGATGAGGAACACGCTGGGGAACAAGAGGAGGAGGATGAAGAGGAAGAGGAAATGGACCAGGAGAGCGATGATTTCGATCAGTCTGATGACAGTAGCAGGGAAGAGGAGCACACGCATAGTAACAGTGTCACAAACTCCAGTAGCATCTCGGACCTGCCTATTCACCAACTCTCCTCCCAGTTCTATACAAAGACAACCAAAGTGAGTATATTCAGTCTGCTGTGCACTTGAGAAATTTTACACACCCATATTAATGGTAATAAGGCTTTTCTCATGCTCCTTGTATTACTGCAACATAATTCTTCAGATCTGTAATAATGAAGTGAATTCCTTTGGTTTTACAGAAGGTATTAGAGAATATTAGAAACAAATACTGATAATGGGACAATCTTATTAAAAATGGAGGGAAGGTAATCAATCCTATTATGGTGGAAAATCATTAATGTCAAATTTTATTATAAATTTTGTCCCTGGAACAGAGGTTAGTAGGTTGTGTGCAATAGAGGGTTGAGGTGAAACATGATTTGTGTAAATCAAGTAGTAAAAATCTTTCTCATTTACAAAGTGTAGCCTGTGGGGTGGCTATGTATTCATAAGTGCTAGTTACTCCAGGACATGAGTCATGGGAAGTTACTTCATAGTTTTCTTATTATGATGGTTAAGATTTATCCTTTGTAAATAGTCTTCTCCACATTATGTAGTTAAGGTGAAACTACAGCCTGACCATTATTTGGTTGTTGGTGAAATATGAGTTGGTTTTTTAAAAGTTATGAAGTACTAGACACTGATATATTTAAGATTAAATGTTGTGCCTGCATTATAAATCAGCAAGAATGCATGACGCTATCTTCACTGCTTGCTTCCCTCCGGATTTTATTATTATTAAAACATTCAGGAATACCAGAATAATTGGTTTTTCTTTCTGACTTTATTTCAGTGGAGTACTCTGTTTACTTTTCAAAGTGATTTAAATATTGACTATAGGGTAACAAATTACTTGGTTGGTACTTGACTGTGAGTGTTAGGAGGAGATGATGTGAAGAGGGTGAGATTTCCAACTTTCTGTCAAGTCTCTACCACGACTTCCCTTGCCTGCATTTTTCCTTTGCCTTCCCATTCCTGGGAGATAGCTCTGTTTGTATCTGCCTCCGTAGCTCATTTAGCTAGCGGTGGCCCATGGAGTTAGCCATAGACATATTTTAAAAGGTGGATTGTTAGCCGCCTCTCTCTAACCTAGAGGAATCTTATCAACTCAGGGACTTGGTGATTAGGCTAGTGCTGATACAGTCCTTTGAGGCTATGCCAGAGATCAGGGACTGGAGTATGCTAACCAGTTATACTGTCACTGCTTCCCAGTCTTATCTTTGCTACTGGATTGGCAGGGAGGTCCTGAAACGTTGAAGTCTCTGCACTGGAGGGAGGAAGTGACTGGGCAGCTGCTGGAAATACGGTCTTTCCAGTGCTTGTTCTTTGGGGTGGCCTGTGTGCTTCTTTCCTCAGAACACACAGCTTAAAATTGTGGTCATGACCAGAGGCAGGGGTTGTGGAGGAAAAGAAGAAGCATTGTTTCTCTTACTACCCAGTCTTTCTCCCCTCCCACCTCATCAAAATATAGTGAAAATGAAATGAAGCACTGTCTGCACTTTGCTTCAGAATAACACTGAAGGGAAGAAAAACAAGGCTGGGATAGATTTGCTACGTGTTGCTTACTGTTGAGCTGGATTACAGGGACATGAGGGCTCATGGGTATTATTCTGTGCCGTTTTTCAAGAATGTTTCAAGTTTTCCGTAATAAAATATGTGTAAGCTGTAAAGAAAGGGAATATATACACCACTCATCAGAAAATCATCACCAAAGCTGGGAATGGGAGTTTTTTATTACATACCCTGGTCTTGTTGACTAACTCTTCAGTAAGTGCTGAGCTGACTGTTCTCTTCTGCATTGGATTTTATTTTCTCTGAGTTTTGGTGCTGTTGAAATTATAGGAAATTTAATAAGAATTATGTATTTTTTTGCTCGAGTTAGAACTTATTTTAATCAATATTTTAGTCAGCGTTGCTATTTAATGGTCTCTTCAAAGAGGAGAGAAAATACAAAAAATTAGACTCAGATGAGTTATGTGACAACTTCTGTCCTTTTTCTGTCTCAGGCATTAAAATAAAGAATGTGTGTAGTAGTTTATCCTCTTATTCCTGTTTGCATATTTTAAATTTCAAAGTGCACCATTAATTTAGCTCACAAACAATATACAACCAGATTTAACATCGTCTTCTTTAACTGAACTTGACCTGGAATGAAATATCTTAACACTGAATTTAATATTTGAGTTGCTATATCATTTTTGCATTAGCATGTGAAACTTAAATTTTTAAAACATACTTATTCCTAATTTCCCTAGCCTTTCTGCAAGTTTAGATTTCATTTAGATGGTTTGATCTAAGGAGGAACTGCCTTCAGGTAGTTCCCTCTGTGGTTTTCACCCATTCTATCATCCCTCTCTCCAGGTGCTGAAGCTGTGCGCCAACTCCCAGCCAGATGGCGGGGGCACTGATAGCTGCAGCCCTGCTTTGTTGGGAAGGCTCAGACCTCTCACAGTGCAGTTTCCCCAGCTTCCCACCCATCTCTTCGTCTCTGTCCCTCAAGGTTACTACGTCAGAGGTGGAGTTTATACCCTCCTCTGTTTTCTGAGGGTTCAGCGAAGGACTGGGGGTTTGGTATTTAATTGCATTATCTTATTTAAGAAAGAAGTTTAATGAAAGCTAAGCCTTGCTGAACAGTGCAAAGCTATCAATAACTTCGCAACATTTCAAGTTAAAAACAAGAAAGCCAGGTAGACAAAACAGATCTTTTCCTAAAAGGAGAAACCATCACAATATGTAGTAGGAAACTAGCACACAGGTTTGACAGGTGCTTCATTTTTTTCCCTCAAAATGAGATTGTGAACAGAACTTTTAGGTAGGTCCTGTATATAGTACCTCCTGAAAAACAAACTACACTGAACTTTAGTCATTTTGGTGACTCTTGAGTTGTGAATACAAATTGTTGTTTTGTACATACTGTATGTTTTGTGCGTGCTGTTTTGTACAGGTGAAGACTGAGTACTGATAGCAGAAATAGATGTGTACGTGTGTTTATATGTTGTGTACATGTACACATAGACATGTATATATGAGTATTTATACTTTTGATACATTGTTTATTTTGAGGTCATTTGCCTCTGTAAATATGGCCAGAAGAATATAAAACTATTCGATTGCCAAGGCAGTGATGCCCTTCTACATAAGTAAGATTTCAATCTGAAGTGGGCTTGTGTTTGATTTTGTCCATTCCTGAAGTCCTTCTTCAGGAGTATTCCAGGGTGCTTTATTTTTTCAATAATTACAAAACATTATCTATTATCATTTTGCTTAAAAAGAAAATGTTAGTCACTCATGTGGATAAATGTGTTTAGTACACTAAATAGGGAAAAGCTCTCTCTATTTTAAATACTCTGTTTTGGAGTAGCTTTAAATTCGTAATCATGATGTATATAAGAAACTTCTGCAAACATTATTCTGGCCATAGTTTCAAGTCTTCTTAAACTGTGTTTTCTGAGAGGAGTGGAGGTATAATAATAATCATTTTTAAATTCCCAGTTTTAAAGGCATATATGGGATTAGCCTTTTATGGTTTTACTAAGCATACTTTTCAAATTTTACTGTTTGGCAGTTTCTTAACATACCCTGTGGACAGCTAGACTGACTGATTCCTCATTCCGGAACATGCAGATATATATATATGAACACGATATTAATGAAAAAATCATCTCTGGTCCTTCGCATTGGTTGTTTCTTCGAGAGCATGTTGAAAACTATCAAAACTTTCAGGACAGTCCCTGCACTACCCCCTTCCCCAGTCACAACCTTTGTTTGCTCTTACGGGAGCCTATGACAATAATATACATTAGAAATTCCAGACTGTCTTAATGCTAAAAAAAGTCAAGGGTAGTATCAGCTATGAATTGGTGTTTATTAAGCCCATATAGTTTGCAAGTTCCTAGGTCAGGTAAGTGAGCAGAAGTTACAGAGAGACCAAATGATTCATTCAAAAATCACTGTGACAAGAGATTTTAATCTAGATCTGCCTAATTTCATAAAAACCCTTTCTTTTCATGTGCTATGCTGCCCTCTATGGTAGAATTTGGCAAACATTACTATGTAGGTTCTAGACTCTGTTGGAGTGTGGTGACTTTCTAATGCCATACCACTTTGAAATCACCAGAGCTACCCTTTAGAAAATACAGAGAGCTCAGTTAAGTGCTTTTCTTTGTGTATTTAACAAACAGTATTGAAGATTTGAGAGTTCAAAGCTAAAGTTGTAGCAGGAAGATATGACAGTGAAATTTGAGACTGGATATCAGATATCACTCTCTCTAGAGCTTATCAGATGTGTTTCTTCACCAGAGGTTGTGTGCTGGCTATTGCTGTCAATTTGATTAGTCTGCCTACAAATTCTCAAGTCAATTTACTTCCTCAGAGAAGAGGGCCCATCTCTTCACTTTAACTCTCTCTGTCAACAGCCTGTCACATTAAAGAATGAATGAATGAATGAATAAAGCAAGCTTGTTTTCTGAAGAGATGCCCAGCCTGTACAAAAGACTCATTTTACATGGTTACTGTTGATTAACAACCCATTTTCTACTAAAAAGAAAAGCAAACGAAGGTACCGATTCGCCAGGTTTTGTGTCCTCCCGATCTTTTCATGAAGAGACCAGACCCACTTTTGAGCCCTGATTTCTGCTTCTCCTGTGTCTGTCTTGGTGCCTTCCATCTGGTCTCACATGACTTCATTCCTGATCTCAGATTGGTCTGTTTTTTCTCATCCCAAAACTAATCATTTTTTAAAATCCCTTTCTCCTCAAATAAGAAGTAAATGTTCATTGTTTCTTGTCCACCACCCTCCAACCACTTCCTTGAACCATGACTACTGGGAGTCTTGGTAGGACAATGTGGCTAACATCTGAAATCTGACAGGGCACTAAACTCTATTATGGGTAGAAAGCTAGAGAATTTGGATTGTTCCAGGACTTCCCTGGTCTTGTCTTGCTCTTGTGAGACAACTTAAGTTCACATTCTGTTAGGTGTGGACGTGTCCAGAGAACGAAGAGTGCTGTGTAAGGCAGTCGTCTTGAATAACATCCACTAATAAACAGAGCCCAGTGGATAACCATGCCCCTACCTTTGTGTGAAGGAGGAAAAGCTGGAAACACTCACCCAGCCCAATTTAACCCAATTTTGAACATATGGAGAGGACAGAAGTGGTAGATAGAATTTCCCCCTAACATAGGAGAGTGATAAAAGCTTTTCAGATTTGAGCTTGAATTCTGATTTTGTCGTTCATCATGTGACCACAAGTATGAAATGACATGGAACTATTTCTTTATCTGTAAAATAAGACTACAGTACCTATTTATCAGGGTTTTTGTAAGGATTAAGTGAAATAACATGTAAAGCAAGTAGTATAGTGCCTGGGACACTCAGGTAGTTTACAGATGCGACCTTGCAACCTCACTGTGTCGGTCTGTCTCTTGTCTCTTACTCCTAATCTCAGAGAGTACACTTCATTCCCCACAGCAGGGGTCAGTTTATCTGTTTGTTGTTTTGTGACCTTTAGAGGTAAGTCATTAGTATATTACCCCTACTGGAAAAAGATATAAACAAAGGAATAGATAAATACTTTCAAAAGGATATATGAAAGGATTGGAAACATACTGTAATAAGCTGGGCCATCTCTAATAAAAATACAGATAAGACAAATTTTCGAGAGGATGCTATTCACAGATCTTCTATGTTGGCAGGTATGTTCCATTTCCTTTCATTAGAATTTAAGTCCGTTTCTTTAAACCATCTTCTTTTGAAATATCTGTATAGTTAAACCCTTGAACCTTACAGTTGGCTGCCAACATGAATTTTATTTTATGGTCAACTTCTATTTCTTGTCAGTGCAGTTTTAAAATGTGTTAACATTATTTGAAACTATAGTAGCTCTAAATATTGATCATGTTTAAATCTGCATCTGTTTCACTGTGATAATTAAAGATAACTTTGATTATGAGTTTTCATTCTAGACAAAAAGAAAGTCTCCTGATAGAATGGAGAATTTAAACAGTTTTCCAAATGTTTCATTGGATCGTGCACAGAGGAGATAAACTTCTCTGACGTATCCACAAATACCACAAATAGTTATCCTCAAAATGTTCAGGAGGCAGAGTGTTGCATGTGTGTATAATTACAGTGACCGGGTCTGTATCAGTGATGTTCTGTTGGCTCTGGGGAAGGTGGGATGCAGAGGGTAAAGGAATGTGTCCACTCTGGTAGACGACTCCCAAATGATGTTTCAAGCTCCCATCATTTTTCTGGGCCTCGGTCCCGCGTTTCTGTCTATTGGGCATTGTCACCTGAGTGGTTCACTTAAAACTACTGTGTCTTTCTTCATACCAGTGTTTTAATTTTCCTCCCCATATTTACAATTTTTGTTAATATCCTAGTCTTCTGGTCACTTGATGGAAAAATAGTTTGACTTTTTCTTATCCTATTATCCTATGGGTCTGCTGAAAAATTTAACATACTTGAACATTTAGACTTCCTTTTTCTTACCCCCAGGTGTTTATAAAATAAAAATTGGAGACTCAATGTTTAAAAATGTTAAGAGCATCTTTGCCTGGGTTTCTGTTTGCACTAGGCTGTAATGTCATGTCCTTGACAATGAATTGGCGGTATGAATGGTTGGATGAATTTTTTAAAATGAATTTTTACCTCCACGTAGATCTGTAACCACAATCTCAATATCTGGTGCCCAATTTCCCACTAATGAAGCCAAACCCCTAAGTGGACATTTGAAGTCTTTTATAGTCTTACACAGTTGCTTTCAACCTGATTTCATCTCCATGCCTCCACTTGCTTTTAATGACTTTGCTCCTGTCCAGCAAGCCAGATCGTTTAAAACCCAGGCCAAATGCCATCTCTATCTTTATAACTTCCTAGAATTAGAAAATTTAATTCTTTGGACCCGTCGTTGGTTTTCTTCATTGTGCAAGTCATTTGGTATTACCTTGTGACTCTTTTGTAAGTTTGTTTTGAATTGACATTGAATTCTTTAATTTTTTTGAACTGAAGATATTTGATTTATTTGTTTCTAGTGCTGATTCAGGTTGAGAGTTGAAGATTCACAAATTGTAATATGAACAATTCTCATTTTAGCTCTTAAGATATACCCAGGCTAGACTATAAATTATAAATAGGCATGCCATTTAAATTTAGTTTAAAATTTAAATATTCAGTATAAAGATAGTTACACTGAGGTATAAGATAATAAAATTAGTAGTTCTAGAGTAGACTCCTATGAGGAGAAGTTAACATTCCAATTTAAGAACCATGTTGCTAAGATGCAGAAATCAATTAAAGGTAATTCATACTTCCATTAAAAACTGTACTTTTAATGAAAATTTAGTAACAGGAACATGTTAATAAACAGTGTTTTCTAAAAATGAGTTCTCTCAAAACTATACAATATGATCATAATTATGAAGCAGACATATATTAATCTGTATATATACATTGGAAAAATCAGAAGGAATTAAACTAAATGTTAGTAATTATTTCTGAATATGGTTGAATTATTTCTGTTTTTTCTTATATGCTTTTCAGAATTCCCCAAGCTTTCTATGACAAGCATACATTACTAATATTAGGGGGAAAACCTATATTGCTAATTTTTACTCTACTTGGACTTTTTTTGATAACTTCCATCATGTATAATGCTGTAATGGAAGAGTGGATAAAAAGACATCCTTCACAAGGAAGGGCTTTGCATAACCATCTCTTCATGAAAAGGCAGCTAAATGTAGTGTGACAAGCAACGAACTCTTTTAAGAGATTTTTTGTATAACCAGTTCTTCATTCACATCTCTCGGCTTCAGGTGTCAGCTTACCACATTGTCTTCTGGAAGAGTTACAGTTTAGCATGGTGGTGTCCTTCCTTGGATTTAAGACATCTATTTAATATGTGGTTTCTTTCAAGAGTTACAGAGAGTAGTCTTGATAGTGCTTTTGGTTCTCCATGAAACATGAATATCTTTCATTTAAAAATCTTTCTGTGAGCAACTTCAGAGTCTGTCTTTTAAAATCTAATCCCAGAGTGCTTTACCAGGAAGTCACAGTGCTTTCCCTCCACTCCCCTAGTCCCTCCCAGTGCCCCATCTCTTCACCCTAATTAATGTATTTCAACTGCCTAGGTTTTCGGCCCTAATTTTAAGTCCTCTGAGATATAATCTCAATTGGAGGGGTCCTTTGAGGTCACCAAGTCCAAAACCTGTGCCCAGTGACTTTGCAAGTAGACTTGGGCTTGCAAATGAAGTCACCCCTAGAGAATACTACAGGATAAAGTAGCATTAGAGTTTTACGCAGGCCTTTATGTTGACATGCATTACTCCTCTTTGGTCCTTGGTCTTCCACCTACAGCATGGCTGCCCTTCTTATAGGAGAAGACTGCTGTCACATCCATCCATAATCTTTTCTCCATCAGCGATTTTCAGGACCTCTGTCCTGGTTGCTCTTCTGGACACATTGCTCCTGAAGCGATGTGTCCTGTGGCCAACACGGTGCTGCCGAGGTGCAGCTGAGCCAGACTGTCACCTGTTCCGTTTCTGAGCCTCCTCAGTGCAATGGAAACAGCGTTGATGGTGACACCAGTGATATGATAATAAGCTGTTTATTGAACACTCTTTACTATGTGCCAGGGCACTGTGTTAAGTATTTTACATGTATAAATCATTTAATCTTAAAGTCTGGTTTATGTAGGTTCTAATTTTTATCCTCACATTAGATAGGGAAGAGAAACAAGTTAAGAGAGGTTGAGTAATTCACCAGTGGTTACTGAGCTGCTAAGTAGTGGAGCTAGGATTTGAACCTAGATCTTATTCTGGATCCTGGTTACACTTCTATTAAAATCTGAAAATTTCATGAAATAGTAGTTTTGGGAGGAGGTGAGCTATGGAATAACCCATAAAGCCACCACTTTAACCTCTGTTTTCATGCTGCATTCCCCCAAAGTTGCCCCAACTTAATCTCTGTTTCCATGGTATAATTATTGAGATTCATATTACATTGTATTAAAAATCTTTTTTCTGTCTCTCTCCTGTTCATGCTCTTTGATTCCATATCTTGTCTGATAATATTTATCATGTATAAGGCACCCCAGTGCCTAATAGTTTGTCAATAAATAGTGAATCCATTTTTACATTCATTTCTAGCCAGCCCTTGACCACATGGACACATAGTTTGTATATCTAGGGTCAGTGCATATACTACGGGGGTGGAGGGGGCTCAAAAAACACAGTGTTTATAAATAATTATGTATTCTTACTTGTTTAAACTTAAGTCACCTTCAAGGTACTCTCCATTTGATACAACACACCTATTGAGATGTTTTTTCCACTGCTCAAAACAGTTTATCAACTCTTTGATTTTGATGCCTTTTTAGTGCTGCTGCCATTTTTTTTTGTCTCACCTCTTCCCCATCAGCAAAATTTTTTCCTTTGAGGATTTTTGTCATCTGGGGAAACAAAAAAAATGTTGCTCAGGATGAGATTGGGTGAATAGGGAGGGTTGGGTATGGGTGTCATGCTGTTTTTGGTCAAATACTGCTGAATACTCAGCATGGTATGGGCAGGTGTGCTCATAAATCTTCATCATGAAATGGGCAAATGTGTTGAGTCTTCAAAAAAACATTCACTGAAGCTAAATGTAGCCTCTCACAATAACGCCAGTTGGTCCACTGATACAGATGGGTTCCTAGAACACACACCTAGCAGGGGAACCTTGTACTACAAGGGACCTGCCCTTCGGAAGACAATTCCGTTTTGGGGGGGGTCTCCCCTCATATTTTGCATTCCTGTTTCTTGTAACATCCATGTACAGATTTTTGTGTAGGCATAGGTTTTCAGCTCCTTTCTGTAAATACTAACAAGTGTAATTGATAGATTGTAAGTTGGGGGCATGCTTAATTTTGTAAGAAGCTATCAAACTGTCATCCACAATGGGTGTACCATTTTGTAGTCCCATGAAAATGAATGAGACTTCCTTTGCCAGCATTTGATGATATCAGTGTTTTTTGGCTTTTGGCCATTCTAATAGGTGTGAACTGGCATCTCATCGTTTTCATTTGAAAATCCCTAATGATATATGATGTTCAGTATCTTCTTGATGTGCTCACTTGCCACCTGTATGTCTTCTTTGGTGAGGTGTCTGTTTAGATCTTTTGCCCAGTTTTTTTTAATGGGGTTGTTTGTTTTCTTGTTGAGTTGTGAGAGTTCTTCATATATTTTGGATAATAGGCTTCTATCATATTGTCTCTGTTGAGTATTTTCTCCCAACCAGTGGTTTATCTTCTTATTCTCTTGACATTGTCTTTCATAGAACAGAAGTTTTTAATTTTAATATTCAGGTTATTAATTATTTCTTTCATAGATTGTGCCGTTGGTGTTATATCTAAAACATCATCACCATACCCAAAATGTTCTAGGTTTTCTTCTGTGTTATCTTCTAGGAGTTTAATAGTGTTGTGTTTTATATTTAGCTGTATGATCCATTCTGAGTTAATTTTTGAATGTGCGTGCACAGGTTTTCTAACACCGTTTGTTGAATAGATTCTGTTTTGCTTTTGCTCTTTTGCCCCTTTGTCAAAGTTCAGTTGACTATATTCATGTAGGTTTATTTCTGGGCTCTTTATTTTATACCTTTTTTTTTTTACTTTGTATTGACAACATTTTTCCTGGCAGGGGTGCCCAACCTTTTGGCATCTCTGGACCACACTGGAAGAAGAAGAGTTGTCTTGGGCCACACATTAAATATACAAACATTAATGAAAAATGATGAGCAGAGGTTTTAAGTAAATTTACGATTTTGTGTTGGGCCACATTCATAGCCATCCTAGGCTGCATTGGACACCCCTGCTTGGGGAAACCTATGAAGTAATTGTAGGATACTTTTTTTTCTGTTGAATTGCAACTCTGGTGTATAGGTTGGGCAGGTAATATTAGGAAGAATTGTGGCAGTATAGTAAGCTTTCTTTCTTTCTTTAAAATTTAAATTGTTGACAGACCTCTAAGATTGTACTGTGTCTTGTAGGACCTTGTACTTTGCATAAAGAAAATGCTTAAAAATGGAATTGAACTTTCAGAAAACAAAATCTTTAAGTGTCTTTATAAACATAGTCTGGTTTAATCCTGTTCTGCTTAACGTAAATGTTTACAGGCTTTTTAACCTAAGTACAAGACTTTAAATTTGTTCCTATTAGATTTTCCACTGTTATTTGACAGGGCACCCCCGTCCTCACCCAGGTTCCACTTTGGCTCCTTCCTGATCAAGTCCCTCCTTACTGAGAAGCATTTGTATTGGGGGTCTGTCTTCTAGTATCTTCGCCATCTCTCCCAGTTGCATGGTTCTCAGTGCCTGTGTCCCCACACCCACAGACTGAATCAGTGACATCTTCAGGGAGGAAAAGAAAGCTAGGTTGAGACCTAAAGGACGAGGAGGATTAGACAGTGTTGGGAAGCTGTTCTTTACAGTTCTTTACAAAAGAACTAATATAGGAATAGTAACTTTTTTGAATAGTGGCAGAATTTTTAGGAATAAGTAGAAAGCTTCCCTATGTAAGTATTTGAATATATTCCAAATATCTATATGTGTTTTATTGGGCAAATTTGTTTAAATTTTCTGTTTATACCCTTTCTGGTTCTTAATGGTTTGCTGATGGCTAAGTGGTACTTTGCAGGGTTCTTTGCAGACTTTCTACACCTTGGGCAACTTATTCCTTGACATCTGGAGGATTAATTTTGATGCCAAGTATAGGAACTTCACAAAATCTTACAGTTTCTAAAGTTTTAACTTACAAATACTATTAGCTTAAGATTACAGAAAGTGAATGACAGAGCGGGGAGTGGAATTTAGATCTTGCTTATCTATCTCTCCCCACCTCATCCCCTTCTGAAACTCCAAAATGTAAATAATAAATATAAATGTAAATATAAATTTATTTATAAAACTTGGGTCTATTTTGAAGTTAGTGTTACACCAACTTTAATTTAGATGGTAATACAAATTTTTAAACCTTTTCACCAGTGACTACAACCTTAAGAGCCTTACCAAGATTCTTTTCTGCTTGTGAGTACACTTTCTCCTTTGATTCTCCTAAAATCTTAGTTTCATCTTCCACCTCTCTCTTAAGGGGCCTAATTTTTAGCTATTTCATTGTTTGTTTGCTGTAATGAATCTCTATTATCTATAAAGTATGATAAAAGAAAAAACAGTTCGGATGAATTATAGAAGTACAAGACCGAGAAGAGAAAATACTCTCTGAGAACGTGGGTGTGTTTTAAAGATCTAATTTGTAGTCACGACACTATTCCTTTATTTTTTGTTTCTTCTTTGAAAACTTCCTTAAATTCAGTATTGTTTACTTTTAATTTAGAAATGCTGTTTCTTTTCCATTTAGGATTGGGATTTGTTTTTTAGGGAACCTTTAAAAACATTGTGGTTCTCTCAGTAGATACTTTAAATATGGATAGTTCAACAAAAAAGCACAGAGAAATAAAGTCACAAAAGATACAACATATTTAGGTTTTTATAGATGTTACATATGAGCTTGTTCAGCATATTGAGTAAATCAGGAAGTACTATTTTTTACTATGAAATGTCATATGTAAGAATAATCACTTAATTCATTTGTTTCTTCATTGAACACTAGAGGGCCATATAATACTTTATTGCTGTTGATAGAGTTGCTTTTAACGTATTTAAATGTTTAGTAAGTGTTTGTCTCCTGCTTTGTGCTCTAGTACATTATTTCTTGCTTGGAATTTGAAATTAATATTTGTAGTATGTACATTGCCATATAATATGTGAGAAACCTAGGGTTTTTTTTTAAGCCAGCAATGACCATGTCTTGATTTGGCTCTTTTAAAGCAACAATGCAACCAAAGTGAAGAAAGAGTGAGCTTAAGAATGAATGTACATGACGACAAGCTCACTGTGCTTTGGGAATATAAGTATATTTTTTGAAAATTCCACAAGTATCTGCACATAAAAGCATCAAAACAAAAGTCTGTCATTGTTAGTTGCTCTGGATTTCCTTGGCATATTTGTGAGAAATGATCCCTCTAAATTCTTGTCTAAATTTTCTCTTGTGTTAGCATTGAAGGTGATATTGCAGAGCGTTATCACCTGATCATCCTGAACTGAAGAACATTTGAACAGGTGATTCTTCATCCTTCCTTTCTTTGGGTGCTTGGGGTGAAGAAATGAGAAGTGCAATCTGCAGGGCCCAAATAGATAATGTGGATGAGTGAAGACAGCCATGACTGACCCAGTGGCATTGCTCAGGGTAATATGCCTTTCCTAAAAGGTGCTGGCATTCAGTTAAGGAAAGAAAAAGAGAAACATGGTGTGGGCTTCAAAAAAAAAAAAACTGTCTTTGAGCTGCATTTGATCTATAGATTACTGTTATTTTGATAGCTTCTAAAGACAAATTTTAACGCCTTAAGTAGAGTCTTAATTAAATTTTTATTCTCCCATAGATATAATTCAGAGAGCAGTTTGCATTATTAATTTCTATATTATGTTTTGGGGGAAAATAAGGACATTTTCTCTTTAGCTAATATTTAGTTGCACTTCACTTTTGGTAAAGGAAGATTAGGTGAATTCCAGAGAAACACATGGTTCACACCTGGAGGAGAGCATGACAGAGGGTCTTGTAACAGCTGGAAAGAGCAACAGTACATCTAAAGACTTGAAAGAACCTTCTTTTGAAATTTTTTTCCTTAGAGTTAAGTTTAATATCTTAATTTATTTCCTCAAATTAGTTACTGTAATGAAGTGACAAAACTTCTCTCTTTAGTTCTGGATTTTACTGAGGAGTTAGTCCTCTTGAATATTGAATTTCTTTCCAATTTAAAGTCATTGCGATGATAAGCAGTATTCTCTGATATATTTTGTGTGTGCTTGCTTCTTTGTATCAGTACCGTTTTCTGAAAACCACATTTATTGCTGTATTTTGACAGATAAACATGAGTTTAAGTGATGAAACACTGAGCTTAAATTCTGATCTTTTTGCATAGGTAATGTCATTAGCTATTAATAGCACAATCTATCTGGTGAATGAATGTTAAATGGTCAAGTCTAAAACAAGTAAAAAAAGAGATCAGTATTGGATATGGTGAAAAATACCAGAACTGCTCTTTTCTCAAGGAGAGATATTAGATATTAATGATGTATTGAAGACATTTAAGTATTGTCTTTTTAACATGTATCTGGAGAAAACATTAGCTTACTAGTTAAAATTTGGTTCAATTTAGCAATATTATTGAACCCTGAAAAGAATGACCATTTTTGTTTGAAGATGTGTCCCAGTGTGATACCAGGGTTTATGGGAGCAGGAGGAAGAAGGTGTCGGAGCACCTTACTGTGCTAAGAGCATACGTCCACTCTACGGGTGTTCCATCCCAAAAAGGCTGATGGGGGAGGTGTGAGTGCAGGATTGAGGGTATGTGGTATTTTATTACAAAGGTAAAAGATTTAGATTTTCTCAAAAGTCAGAAGGTTTGGGAAAATTGGGTTAGTATGAGTACTGAGATATTTGCAGAATACTACCAGTATTGTAATTTCTGTCCGTGATTCCTTGACTACAGTGAAATGATTTTCAAGCAGAGTAACTTCTTAACCTCGCTTCCCCGTATCACAGTGGATGTGTAGGAGATGCAGACTCAGGAGGCGGTGCGTGCCAGAAGTGAATGTAAAGGAGTGAGACGGACTGAGCATAAGACCCAGGGAACCAGAGCATTTCTGAAGGTGGTGACTGTGAAAATCATGATCCCGATACTGCCGTATTTTCCAGTTTCTCAAAAGTCACTGGCATTCCTGGTTTTTAGACGATAGCTTCTTAGTTTTTTGTATGTTGACTTCCAATTTTTTCAGAAGCATTTCTGTGGGCTGCTTTGACCTACGGACCACCCATTTTCACTGGACACGATAATGAGAGAAGAGTGTGCAGTTCATTACTCAGTGCAAAATGAAAACAGTTTGCATCCGTGATGAACCGTTAAGGGCACTGAGTTGTTTGCAGTGTACGTGCTGCACACGCATAGCACATTAAGTGCTTTAGTGCACCGAGGACTTTTTTCTTTGTGAATTCAATATGCTGACTTTGGATGTTGAACTGCCACATGAATTGGCCTCATTTAAAAGAAATGTGTATTGTAACTTCCACAAGGAATTTGAGGTGGCTTATATGTAGGGGAAACAAAGTCAGTAAAATGATCAAGTGTACCTGAAAATCAGAACCAGGGAAAATACTGGAGTAGGCTGTGAAGTCAAGGCCATGGGAAGTTATGATGAATTGAGCTGTTAATAGAATACATGTTTGCCACTCATGGGGTCCTACACCAGTGTTCTTCAAAGTGTGACCCTAGCCAGACACATCAGAAACATCGGAGCGCTTATTAAAAATACAAGTTGCAGGGTTACAGTCCAGAAGTGCCTGACCAACTCTAGGGTTGGGATGTGCATTTTTATTAAGCTCCCACTTGATTCTGATGTAGATTAAAATTGGCAAAACATTGGCCTATTAGTTTGTCTCTCTGCTTCCTTGAGATGAAATTAAGAGGAGGATGTGCCAAGTCCTCTCAGGGAGAGAAAACATGGCAGGCAGACACACACACACACACACACACACCCACACACCCACCCACCCACCCCTTTCTAGTATTATGTTAAAGGAATTTCTCCCATAGGGCTTCACCAGTGATCCAGCAGACCGCTCTCAATAGCACAGTATCCGTAACGAATGCGTCGGTTAGCACAAATAGTGATGAGAAGAGAGTGGGATCTCTGAAGTCAGACTGTGGAGTTTTCACAGTATTACTTGATCTTAGGCAAACCCTTTACCTTTTCTTGTAGAGTTATCTTAAATATGGTAGTAGTGTCAACAATAATACAATGTAATAGAGGATTCAATGAGATAATGTATGTTAAGTACTTAGAAAAGTGACTGGCAGGTAGTAAGTCCTTAATAAGTGTTAGCTATTAAATTTTGTAAGATTTATTATTGTAATGTTACAAGACTATACCGAAACTGGCTTAACGAACTAGTGCAGGCTACCTAATATTGCTGTGCAAAATATTTTTAGTTCCAAGGATACCTACTTTCTTAGATGGTTGAAATGATTCCACTGATTCTTTTGGCCTAAATTATTACAACTTTTAGCATTGACTCTAGTTATTTGATACTGTAAATTTTGTTAGTGCTAATGTGAAGCACTTTCGCCTTTTTCACCCTAACTGGTTGTTATTGCTGAACCTAGAAGGAATTTGAAAGAGAACCTAAAAGTAAATTGGTTCGTCCTGGGGCTTTGAGTTCTCACATGGAAATGTTCGGAAGAGATGGAAATGCTGGTTCTTTCTGTAATGACACTTGGGGGTTCTCGAACTGAATAGCTGGAACTGGATTCTGTTTGGTGCTTCTGTAAACACTCTAGAATTATTGCTTGACACTACAGGAAATACTTAAAATTTTCACAGTTAAGAGATGGTTATAAACAAATGAAAACATAGTTATTACAAATGAAAGAATAAGTTTCAGTCAGATTGAAGTTGTCTCTATTTAGGGTGTATTTTAGAGAACTTGTTTTAAAGGGTGTTTACGTAGCTACTGGCCATGTCCGATACTTGGTTCCTGCTACTAGTAAGAATTGTCAGGTAGCCTCTTGCTTATGAACTTTAACCTCTAATTGTATGAAATGCAAATAAAGAGTGATGATTATTTTATAGATCACTAGAGCTAAAAATAATATACAAGATTTTTTTGTCCAGAAAAAGATTTACTTTGTTCAAATGTATCATGTTCTTCTGTTTAGTTGGTCCTTGCTGGTGATTTTATTTAAGATAGCTTCTCTGTTTTAGAAATAACTTGCTTTTAGAAGATGCTTTACTTTTAAGGTGAAAATACTTTAATTTTTTGTGTTTCTGGTTAGTCTTAAATGGCAATTTCAGGTTACTGAAATGGGATGCAGTAGGAATGGATGAAGAAGTAAGTGCTGGTGAATTTGGGAAGTGCTGAGAGTTACTCATTTCCTTAGCTACAGATGTTGGTTTTACATGTCTACATTATACATTTAATTTTCTAGAAGGAATTGTTTGTTCTTTACCAATATGCTGCCATCTGTCTTAGGGTCTAATGAGTGAAAAAGTTAAATATGCTGAGGTACATCTGTAATGTTTATCACAGTTATAGTTTTTCGGGTTTATTTCCTATTACTATTTCACTCTGTTAACCAGTATAGAAAAGAAGGTTAAAACTTTAAGATAGAATCATTTATTCCATGTCGTTTAGATGTCAGTAAGCCTGTATTTTATTTTGACTATATTTTTATGCTTCTTTCCTCCAGAAAGGAACAGAACAGAGATTACAAACTGATGTCTTATATATAGTATTTTTTAAGTATATTTAAATTTGTTGCCAGTATTTAAAAATTTGAGACTTCACATAAAAATAGTGATTTTTCACCTTCTTTGCAAATGTGGACTATCTGGCCTTGCTGGGCTCATGTGTTTCTACCACAACAATCAGTTGCATCTTTTAAATGGACTTTCCAGGTGTTGAACTTAACATGTTTCTCTTTTTCAATTTGCTTGCCTGCTCCTCTAGTCATTTGAGTTAGCTTGGAGTAAAGACAAAAGCATCATTGTAGGAAATCCAAAAGTTAATTTTTCTCTTATTTATCACATATCAAGCTAGTTTGAATGTAAATTCCAGTCAATGTTAATATGTAACTGTTTGTCAAGTTTATTATTTAAATAGCCAGAGACTTGTTAAATACCTAATTTGCAAAGGGTATGAATTTGTCAGCAAAACTGCTGTCACCCTTCAAACACCCAATAACTTCAATTTTCATTTTGGGCCATCCTTTTCCTTTAAGTCATCATGTTAAGTTTTGAAGGTAACACTGTTAGGATGACTGTTTATCAAATTACAGCAGCAACGCAGTGTTGTTGGAGCTCCTTATTTTGTAAGATGTTCAGTTCAGTTACCTCACCAATCACCGCAAAGCTTTGTAGATTATAACAATTACTTGATTATTTCTCATTGTTCATGTAGGTTATGGGTTCAGGAGGGATAACTTGGGCATGGCTGATTCAGGCTTGCCGTCCCTTGGTGGCTAGAAGTGCAACAGTAGGGGTCTAGAATAGCTAGAATAGGTCTAGAATAGCCTAGGAACCGTTTTCTCTTCTGTAGCTCAGGACTGCTTTACCTGTGGTCTCTTTACCTAGGCTCATTTGGGCTTCGTCACAGCATGGTGGCCTCAGGGCAATCAGATTATTTAAAGCAGGGCAACCCGTAAACTTTTTAGTTTGATGTAGTCCCATTTGTTTATTTTTTCTTTTGTTTCCCTTGCCTGAGGAGATATATCAGAAAAAAGATTGCTGTGAGTAAAATATATCAAAACATATTTTACTGCCTATGTTTTCTTCTAGGATTTTTTATGGGTTTGGGTCTAATATTTAAGTCTTTAATCCATTTTTAATTTATTCTTATGTGTGGCTTAAGTTGGTCTGCTTTCATTTTTCTGCATGTATCTGTCCAGTATTCCCAACACAATTTATTGAATAAACCATACAGTGTGCTTGCTCCCTCTGTCAAATACTAATTGACTGTAAAGGCATGGGTTTATTTCTGGGCTCTCTATTCTGTTCCATTGATCTATGTGTCTGTTTTTATGCCAGTACCATGCTGTTTTGACTGCTATGGCCTTAGAGTATAGTTTGATATTAGGAAGTGTGATTCCTCCAATTTCATTCTTTCTCAGGATTGCTATTGCTATGGGACCTTTTGTGGTTCCATATAAATTTTTGAAATATTTGTTCTAGTTCTATGAAAATTTCACCCTTTGCAACAGCATGGATGGACCTGGGAAACATTACGTTAAGTGAAATAAGCCAGTCAGAGAAAGACAAATACCATGTGATTTCACTCATATGTGCAATCTAATGAACAAACCAATATAACAAGCAAAACAGAGACAGACTCATAGATGGAGAGCAGGCTGACAGCTCTGGTGGGACAGCTAGTGGATGGAGGGATCGAGCAAAAAGGGAAAAGGACTCATGGACACAGACAACAGTGTGCTGATTGTGGGGTGGGGGAGGTGGGTGGAGGTGGAAGAGGGCATAAGGGGGTTAAACAGTAATGGAGAAAATAAAATAAAGTAATACATTTTTTTTAAAAAGGCTACCATCTGAGTGTATTCCATCCAGCAAGGTGGAAGCTGAGTCTCCTTTTTTATAAGGAGATTTTATTCTGCGTGGGAAACCACATAGTGTACTTTTACATTTTCTCTTGGTTGAAACAAACTCTCCCTCCCAATGGAGAGTATGAGAATACATCGTAAGAAGAGCATGTGAGATGGGAAATACTGCTGTTACCATTTGAGAAACACAGTTTGCTGTAGGATGTCATAATATCTTTGTGTTTTTTTTTTAACTGTATAATTGATCATGCTGTTACAGGTGTCCCAATTTCTCTCTCTTTGCCCCCCCTCCACCCAGCACACCCTACTCTCACAGGCAGTCCCACCCCTTTGTTCATGTCCATGGGTCATGAGTATAAGTTCTCTGGCTGCCCCATTTCCTATGCTGTACTTTACATCCCCATGGCTATTCTGTAACTGCCTATTTGTACTTCTTAATCCCCTCACCTGCTCTCCCATTTCCCCTCACCCCTCCCATCTGGCAACCATCAAAACACTCTTGTGTCCATGACTGTGTCACTGTTCTTGTTTGCTTAGTTATTTAGATTTAATTGTTGATAGATATGTATTTATTGCCATTTTATTGCTCATAGTTTTGATCTTCTTTTTCTTAAATAAAACCCTTTAACATTTCATATAATGGTTTGGTGATAATGCGCTCCTTTAGTGTTATCTTGACTGGGAAGCTCTTTATCTGCCCTTCCATTCTAAATGATAGCTTTGTTGGGTAGAGCAGTCTTGGCTGTAGGTCCCTGCTTTTCATGACTTTGAATATTTCTTGTCAATCCCTTCTAGCTTGCAAAGTTTCTTTTGAGAAATTAGCTGACAGTCTTGAGAACTCCCCTGTAGGTAACGAACTTCTTTTCTTGCACTGCTTTTAAGATTATCTCTTTATTTTTATCCTGTGGCATTTTAATTATGATGTGTCTTGGAGTGGGCCTGTTTGTATCCATCTTATTTGGGTCTCTCTTTGGTGGCTCGGTGGCTCTGTGACTCTGTGGTTCTGTGAGTGGGGAGGGTTTAGAAAAGGCACAATGGCCCCTGCTCGCCTTGATGCCAGACACTTCAGTTCCTCTCTGTCTACCACTGGTGCCTTTCAAGCTGCTACCCCAGTGCTGGAGCTCAGAGGGAGTGAGGTAGAGTAATTTTGCATGTGGGTTCTTGAAGAGGAACTGCTTAGGACTCTGGCAGTTTCTTCCACAGACTCACTCCCTACTGGTTTTTGCATCCAGAATTTATGGGGATTTACCTTCCTGGCACTGGAACCCTGGGCAGAAGGGCCTTGTGTGGGGCTGGGTCTCTTTGCTCCTGAGATGTTCCTCGCGAATTTTTATCCACCACTCAATGTCTCTGTGTCTCCGCCCCTTCTACCAGACTGGATGGATTTGGTTTCTTGAATTCTGTAGTTGTCAGACTTCCATTCAACTCAATTTCCAATGGTTCTGAGTGATGGTTGTTCTGTAGTGTAGTTGTAATTTTGATGTGGTTGTGAACTAGGTTATCTGATAAACTTACATATCAAGTAGGTCTCCAATGAGATTAGAAAGTAACACAAGTAGGTTAAGCTTAACATTCTATAGAATAAATCATATAGGATCTGGCAGAAGTAAGGCCTGCTTGAATGTGGTTCATAGGATAATAATATAGGTATAATAATTCATAGTTTAAATTTGAACATTTCACCTAAAATGTCATATGGTGTGCTTGAGTGTGATATTGTTATGTTACAGAGTTACATGCTTATGATTTTGTAATAAAAAGGGGCGTTATTTGTGCCAGACCCTGTAGTTCTGTGAATTCAGGAATTACACATGCTAGATTGGAAATCTCAACTTCACTGCCTGGAAGCTCTGTTACCTTGGGCAGGTTTTTAAACCTTTCTGAGCCTCAACTTCCTTTTCTGTAAAATGTAGGACAATGATGCTTAAGCTTTTTTGATACTTTATGTGAAATAAAGCTGGATGTAGTAGGAACTCTGTTAGTGTGTGATCCTTCCCCCACATTGTTGTACCAATCTGAAATAACACATTTGTATTTTCTTAGCCCTGTAGCTGGAAACTTTATATCAACTCTTGATCTCCGTTTCAGACATAATCAAGAATTGCAGGGTTTGAGCCCTGGCTGGTGTAGTTTAGTGGATTGAGTGTGGCCTGCAAACCAAAGGGTTGCCGGTTCGATTCCTGGCCAGGCCACATGCCTGGGTTGCAGGCTAGGTCCCCAGTAGGGGATGCATGAGAGGCAACCCCACACTGATGTTTCTCTCCTTCTTTCTCCCTCCCTTCCCCTCTCTCTAAAAATAAATAAGTGAAATCTTAAAAAAAAATTACAGGGATTGAGCTTTGTTTTTTCTTTGGTTAAACTTTCTTAATAAAACTTAGTGTTCTATTTATTGGAAAGAATGAAAACTCAGACTGTCAGTTTAATTTAAACTTCAGCTATAAATTATTGTTGATGTTTATGAGATAGTGCATTTTGTTGAATACATAATTTTGGCAATAAAAGTTCAGCTGCACCAGCTTTCAGCTCATTCAAGAATGAGACCCTAAAATGAATTTTTGTAGCTTAATTCTGTACTTAAAGTGTTTTCCATGATTAAAGTAATCCTATACTTAAATTTGATGCTAAAGTAAATATTGATAAATGAGTATTTATCAATGAAAAATTGTCAATATTTAGTGAATATTGATAAATCTCACATGCCTACATAGCATGTTACTGAGAATTGTATAAAGTTGCAGAACTATGTTTATTTCACTCAAAATTTGTATTTATAATTGCATCAGAAATGCAACAGTGTAGGAAACATAATTAGTTATCTCCCCTCTCCTTACTATTTTACTGTTTAAAATTGTCAACACTATTAGGTATCTTATATTTCCATAGGTTCAGCTTTGTGTTTTTCATAGGATAAATTCACCATCAATTTGGTGAACTTGTTGCTTTATAACTTAATTGTCATTAAGCTGTATAGGAAAACCAATTGCTTTATTTATTGTGCTTTAAAAGAATTATTAGTATTATATCCTTGTTTGTGATTCCCCACTCTGCAGCACTCTTCATTACAGGAGAAATAAATTATTATTTCAGAAGAAATAAATTATTATTACAGGAGAAATAAATAATTGATAAGGAACATTTAGTTTAACCGAAGTTAATGATCCTTTTATGCTTAAACTTGTACATGAAAGTAAATTAAATAAGGGACTTTAAAAATTGTTGTTAAAGAAGTTTTTGTATTTGTTCTTACATTTAAATTGTATTTTGAGAGCTGTGGAAAATCAAGTTGCTTTAAATCACTTATTCTGTCATCACATGAGGCTTTTGCATGACTGAAATACCTGTAATTACTATGTCATTTTTGTCATAGTTGACTTAAAGGTATAACTATAATAATCATCAACTAAATTCTTGGTGAGCAGCTGTGTAGGGCCAGTTAACAGTGGGGGTGACCCAGCACAGACTGTGAGAGTTAAACTTAAGTTATGGTATTGAGGCTTTATGGTGGGCATTTTTGAAATACTTAAAATATTCAATCCAGTGGTTGGATTTTTGTTTTATCTCATGTTTCTTTAAATACTTAATGAAAGAATGAAGAAAAATGCCATTTTAATGTCAACAACTGAAGTTCTTAGACACAAATATGGGAATAAAATCCAAAGTGTACTAAAAAAAAAATCAAATATACTCTGTATGTCACTATTTAGGTGACTGTGGTAAGTAGGAAAAGAAATTTATATATATAAATTTGTATGTATATATAACTCGGGATATATATATATATATTCTGAGTTTAAATTTTTTTACCTTTTTAAATGTTTTTAAAAAATCATTTTTGCATGCAACTTTTTTCCAAATGAAAAATGTTTCTTATCGTACAATAATAATACATACTCACAATACACGGGTAAGGGTCCATTTTTAGAAGTTACATACAAATGAATTAAAGCAGTGAATTTTATTTATAGTTTGTAAAACTATACTATTAACTTCGCTGTACTAAAGGAAGAGTCACCAGATTGACGATCCAACCCCGCACAACAAGTAGTATCAGAACTACAATACTCTTTTAAAGCCGCAAGGGACTTTATTCTCACTTATCTGGTCCAGCCTCCTTATTCTAGAAATCTGGAATCTGAGACCAGTTAAAAGACTTATCTAAGGTCGCTGACTGATGGAGGAGCTGAAACTAGAACTGAAAATTCACCCAGTACTTTTTGTATACTAGTAAGTCTATCTGGAGTGTTTACTCTGGGCAGCTTGTCTGAAAGCTGATTGAGGTAACAGTTTAGTCGAGAATAACTTAGTTTTAAGTAACTTAGTTGTATGTAAATAAGTAAAATAAATAGTTGGGTTTGGATCATGGAATTTCTAGGGTGTTTTTGTCATCCTTTTTAAGGACTTTTTTGGTTGATTTTTCTATATTTTACTTTTTGACTTACAACTTTATTTTTTAGCCACTTATTTATAACTAACTGGAACTTACCAGGATAATTCAGAAACAGACTAAATGTCCAGCAATCAGAATTTGATTATCTATCACAGCAATTATAATACTTTATTAACCCGGTATTGTAGCAGTTTTATTTTGAAAATTAAATATATGTAATATTTTTATTTTGCGAATTGTAATTACCTGGTCACAATTTTGTACCACTGACGTAAACTGTATGTGCTGTTTTAGAACCCATCTTAATTTCTCTTGAATAGTCAGAGGCAGCCTTTGTGCCTGGATAAAGGAAATTAGCAGGGAAACACAGTAATGTGTTTTAGCCCATTAAATCCTGACATGAATATAATATTTCAAATATATTATAATCAGAATTTGTAATCCTTAGTGAGCACTTTAAGCATTTAAGTGTCTTTTAGAACTTTTTAAAAAATCATTTTGAATGTGGTTTTAATTTTCATAAAATTTTTACTTATTTGACTTATGCTTTCTATGAATAATAAAACTTTAAAAGGAATTTATATATTTACATTTTTGTTTATACTAAATCTTTTGTACTTTTGTTTCTACAATTGAAATAATGATATAGTGGTTGGAACTTGTCACTAATGCAAGCTCGACAGTTCATTTATCATTAAGCAAAGAACTTAATTTCTTGATTTATCATTGTTTTCCTCTGTTTAAATTGCTGTCCTTGTATATGAATTGCTTAGACTTAGGGAAATACTTTAATATTCTGATATCTAAGGTGTTAGGAAGGAGTGAAACAATGTCTTATAGAGACTAATCTGTCTTACTCTGTATTCTTGAATAAAAGAGTGTGCATTACAATACCATATTCCTGTCTCCAAAAACTTGTATCTTCCAAGTGATTTGTTTAAGCTGACACAAGAATAGTTGATGAAAAATGGAAAATCTTTATGCCATTCATGTGCTGTGGCCTTTGGTCAAGACCAGTTAAATCCTAGCTTTCTGTATAATAATGAATAACAGTAAAGGTCAAAATCCAGAATAAACTACCGTAAATCTTCCTGTTGTTATTATTATAAGAAAATTGGAGTGTATAGGATTAACACATTTGAGAAAACTATTCTGGTGATATTTTGTTGCTTGTAGCATTCATGTATAATCATCTTTGACCACTGCAAACTTTTAGGAGAAGGAAAACCAGAAAGCAGTAAGTGGACAAAATACCTGTATAGAGAACTTCTCCTTACCGTAAGTTCCCCAGTATTGAGTTCATAGGTAGTCAGTGATACCTTGAACCTTAAAATGCCAAAACACCACAGCTGAGACCCTACAGGTTCATTTTTAAGTGGAAATTTTGACAGAGTTATGGAAGTCTTTCTAAAGGTTGCAGATGGTTGTGTTTTAAAATATTTTACTGCAGTTATACAGGATTTTAGAATCTGTGCTTGCTTTCCTAGTGACTTTATTTATTTGAATTACAAAGCTACTTTTAATGCTTCGGTGTGAGCCCCACAGAAATAAAAAACACTGGGAGGGGTAACCTCCTCACCCCCACCCATGGCACAGGGGGAGAGAGGCTCCCGGAGGGGAAGGAAGCACAGAAGGGGCCCGCTGCAGACTCAGGGCGATGGGAACGCTCTTCGTGCTGGGACCCCTGAGCACCACAGCAGGAAATGCGAGCACGGTGGGACTGGCTCCAAGCACACGGGCAAAGGGCCACAAGCTTGGACACGAAGCCGCAAAGCCACTTGGGTTCCTCATCTTTCTCATTTGCCTTTTTCTGCTTCTGCTGCAGGATCTCCAAGTCCTCCCCTTGGCGGGCGGCTACAGAAAGCCCGTCATCCTGGCACTTTCCCTTAACCAAGTTGCTCTGCTCTTTCATATTCTTCCGGCGGGCAAGCTGGCGCTGGTTCCTGTGGGCCGTGGCAACGGGCAGCAGCCCCAGCCTGCCACCATTGTGTCTCCTCCTTGTGACTTTGAAATTAAAATGTAACCTATAAAGCACTCACTAGATGAGAAATATTATTCTAGGTGCTTCACTTACATTAACTGATTTAATGCTCATAGAAATCCTGTGATGTAGATTCTGGGTAGATGAAATTGAGGGCCAGAGTCATTAATTGAAGGTCGTGCCATTGATAAGTGGAGGAACCAGGCTTTGGAAACAGGCAGCTGGCCCTGGTGGTGGTGCTACCTACCTACTGTATTTCGTTTGTTCCACATTTGTTGCTCTCATCTCAGAAAGAACTTGTCTGTTTTGAAGAGTCTGTGTGTGTGTGTGTCGGGGGGGGGATTAATAATTAAGAATATCTTAAATGTTTTTGAAAGTATAATTGAAACTACGACTTAATTTTTTTTTGAGCACTTGGAACTGGCTACATTTGAAAGTATTAACATTTGGGGTTCTCTTGTGTATTCTCCATGATTTCCCTCATTGACTAGGGTTTTCTTCTGTATTTGAAGATGTGGTACTTTGAGTGTTTCCGTGCTGATTGAGAACATTGCTTTAGAAGTATTGTTAACTTGAATGTTCCAAACCAAAGGTGAAATGTGGTAGAACAGGCATTTGGAAATTAGCACTCACTTTGCTCAATCACTCATAATGTCTCGTTTTCACAAAAATACATTATAGACACATGATTTGGTTTAGTGTTTGGTTTGCTGCAGTTGCAATGCTCTGTACTATCCAGTGGAGGGCACCTACTTACTGATTTTTAAAAAAAATTAGGTTGAATTAAAATGTTACCACTTTGTGTTTACCAAAACTTGGCTCTAGTATAAAACACAACATTTCATGTACAAGCAGCCATAGTTTTCAGTCCTGTTATCATCGTAAACAGTTTCTTGAAAATGAAAAACTTATTTTACTTTGTAATAATTTCTGCCCTCTTAAAAGTAGGAAAATGAACTCGCGATTATAGTTTTAACTTCCCTAGTCCAAATTCTTTTCAATTCCATTTTTTCCCCTTCTTAGAATCAGACTCCAGAGAGATTAGAGAGTATCATTATCTTCCTTCTCTTTGAATTATCTGCATGTAAGTCCATGTGACTGTGTAGTTCTTTGAAGGCTTTTAAACAGAAAAATAGTGTTTTTGGTATGAATCTTTATTGACCAGCAGATTAAAAGAAAGTCAGATTTGGAGCTCATTAGTTTGATTCTCTTTTCTATACAGAATGAATCTGTTAAACTTGAGGAATGCAGTATGCTCTTCTAATTTTTTGCATTGAAATAATGTTTAAATTACATCTTCTCTGTGGTTCAGAGAAAGGAATTTTGAGGGATTAATTAACTAATGTCAAAGATATCACTGAAAGAATTTTTGTGAGTAAAGCCAGTCTGCGTAAAACTATAGGTAATAGTAACAAAGGAGATACAGATAGTAACTTGGAAAGGGGGCATTCTATGGGAGTTACCGAAAAGGAATTTTTCTAGTAAGGGGAATAAGATAATATATTTGAAGGTTCTGTTGAACACACACAAAACGTTAGTGTTGTGTTAAGAAACAAGGTGAGCATCAGTGGAGATGCTGAGACTAGAATGAGGCTGGAGACCATCCTTCTGCCAGGTGGCCATAGTCTGGTGGGGCCGTAGACGCCGTTACCTGCGATATCCTGCTTACCTTTTTTCTGCCGTTCCCACTCACAGATTTCTAGGACCCTCTCTTCTGTCCTTAAATCTCTGTTAGGTTTCTTTGGTGGTTATGGTTGTATTCATAGTCATTTACTTTCTCATTAAAGCAATTTTTTTATTGTGGTTTAATACCCATAACATAAAATTTACCACTTGGGCCATGTTTAAGGACATGTATAGTTCAGCGGCATTAGGCAAACTCACAGTGTTGTGCTCCCGTCACCACCCTCTGTCTCCAGCACTCTCCCACCTTCTTCATCTGGAACTCAGTGCCCACTAAAGACTGACCCCCAACTCCTTTCTTCCCCTTGCCCACGGCAACCACCATTCTACTTTATGTCTCTGTGAATTTCACTGCTCTAGGCACTTTATATAAGGGAACTGTACAATATTTGCCCTTTTTTGACTGACCTCCTTCACTTAGCAGTATCTCCTCAAGGTCCTTCCACGGGGTAGCCTGTGTCAGAGGGCTGAACAGGATCCCATCCTACGCATGCACCACACTTCACTCACCCATTCATCCGTCGTTGGTT
Organism: Tonatia bakeri; assembly: GCA_004024845.1. Lineage (NCBI taxonomy): Eukaryota > Metazoa > Chordata > Mammalia > Chiroptera > Phyllostomidae > Tonatia > Tonatia bakeri. Next base: position 127,451 of record PVIA01001875.1, read on the forward strand.
TCTTGGGTTGCTGCCACTGCTTGACTCTTGTGAGTAATGCTGCTATGAACGGGGGTGTACCACTGTCTGTTTGAGCCTCTGCTTTTAATTCTTTTGAATACACAAAAGTGGAAATGCTGGATAATGTGGTAATTTTTTAAGGAACCACCATACTATTTTCTACGGTAGCTTTATTCATTTTACACTCCCCTCAGCAAGGCACAAGGGTTCTGGTTTCTCCACATCGTTGCCAACACTTGCTGTTTTCTCTCCTTTTCCCTCTCCCTTCCTGTTTGTTTTTTAATAATGGCCATCCTGGTGTTCATTGGTTGGTTGTTGGTGTCCATTAATGTGTGGGCATTGTTGGTTCATTCTGATTTTGATTTAAAATTTCCCTAATGATTAAAGACACTAAGAAGCTTTACATGTGCTTATTGGTCATTTGTATGTCTCCTTTGGAGAAATTCAGTTGTTCACTTTTGTGCAGTTAGAAAGGACCACATCTGCTAATGGTTTTGCGTTTTTAGCTCTAGGCTAAATTGTGGTAGAAGAGGAAGGTGTACTTCCGGAAAGCGGTGTCATGGTAGCACTGGGGGTACTTCTTGTGTACGTGTTGACTTCCCAGCAGCCCACTTTATATTTAGTAAGATGGATCTCTCCAAAGTTAGAAAGGAAATCACCCATTTCTGACATTCTCCTTTTTCATTTGCTCCATGTCTCATTCCAAATGCCCACTATAAAGATTCATAAAAACTCTTGGAAGGCGAGATGAGATGCCTAGCTAGCGAAAGAAGAACATAAAACGGAAGGAGGAAACAAGCCAGTTAACAGCATTCTAAACAGTTTACGTCTGTTATCTGCTGTCTATTAACACTGTTAATTCTCACACTGAGCCTTTTTATCATCTTTGTAACTGTTTAGTTCATGGGCTTGAAAATGAAATGTAGTATAAAGGTTAATTAACACGGACATAAGTGGTTAATTTAAGGATATGTCTGAGATAATGCTGGAAAGATTAGTTTGGGGTTACTTTGAGGAGTCTTCATTTCCAAATGTTGTCTTAGGCATTGGGACAACCATTGAAAGTTCTTGAGGGGCAAACTACACCACATGCCCTTTCTGTGTTTTAGATAGGTTTATATAACTGTAGTATGCTGGAGAAAATAGGCGGTAAGGATTGGCAGTGAACTGACTAGTTACTCATTTTACTACAACTAATTCTCATCACAGGTTACGTTTATAAATATTTGTTTTTTTAAATATCCTTAATGAATAACATGCCTATTATATTTTCAGGTGCAATCACTGAGTTTTTTTCAGATTGAGCTGAAATCTGTAAACAACTAAAATATCTGCTATGAAAATCAATCTGAAATGAATATTAATAACTATAGAGAGCTCGAGTCAATTTGTGTCTTAGTGAGTATGAGATAGTGAATACAGTATGTATGGAAAAGGAAAAAAACATGCTTCAGATGGACACTTGCAAATATACTGTTCGTTCTGAATATATCTGAGATAGAACAAACATATATATATGTATTTTGAGCATGCATAAGCACTGTCCTTAAATTTGAAGCATAATCTAAAACATTTCCTAAAATATTAATGCTGATAGTTGGGTAAGGAAGGCTTAGCTATTCATGAGAAAATACAATGTTTATTTTTATTTTTGAAAAGGAAACTTTCCTGCCACTTTCTAGGGAATGCCTACGTTAGTCGTGGCAGCAGCACAGGCCTGCTCCGTTGCATTCATATCACTGACTCTGCATGGGAGGTTCCCAGGCTGCTTGACTGGCAGGAGCAGGAGCTCTCACTTCAGTAGTTTATAATTCCTGGCTATTCTAGGATAGTTTGCACTTCACCAAGCCTCAGACAGGTCAGGACATTCGGTAGGAGAAGGTTGAAAGACAAAAGCAGCAGGCCTCGGGTTCTCAGCCTTTTTAAAAAATAAGAAAACAGAGAATTAGATTTTAATTTGGTGGTCTGAGTTTTTAGTAATGTGCCTGTATTACATGTAGAGAGTATTCATCAGCCAAGAAGAGTTTTAAAATGTCAAAACTGGGAAAAGCTACTCTAAACCATGGCTTGGTTCCTGTTGATTTTAAAAGCGCCAAAGAGCCTCTGCCACACCAAACTGTGATGAAGATATTTAGCATTAGCATCATTGCCCAAGGCCTCCCCTTTTGTCGAAGACGGGTAAGTCTTACACATTTGAAAAAAGGAATATTTATTTAAATGAAGTACTTCTGCCTCCTTTAGTAAAAAAATACTTTAGTTTTCAGTTGATTTTTATAACTGAAACTCTCAGTGCATTTTGAAGCCAGCAGAAAACTTACATAAGTGGTAGTTTTAGTAAGATAAGAGCTTTGAGGGCAAGGTTATCCAGTCTACCTTTTTCCTCCCTCCCTCCCTCCCTCCCTCTCTCTCTTTCTCTCTCATTTATTCTATAAGATATTGGAATCCTTATTTTATATTGGTAGATATAAAAAGTATGTTTTGAAATATGTTGGCAAATACTGAAATCCAAAAATTATAGTTTTTATTTTGTGGGGAAAGCATAAAGCTGGTGGTGTTCTCCTTATACGTGGGAATTATAGCATTTAGCTCTTATAAAGAACATTCCAAGTTCCCTACGTTTATCTGTACTTTAAGCTGTATTATTTTTAAGTTGCTATTTCTTAAACTCAGATTTAACCTAAGAGAGACATTACTGTTTGCTGTTATGTAAAGTAAAAATAACGTGCCATTGTGTGGCGGCTGCAGTAGCAGTTTATATATAGACAGCCGTGAACTAACAAACGTCTTGTAGAACTCGTGCTGACGTGCAGTCAAGTTACGGGCTGCTGGACGTTTTCCAGCGTGACATTGTCCCCTCTCTCCCTCCAAGTTTTGATCCTGTTCCTATAAGCAGTTTTATTGTATTTTCTGACTTACTTGGTTATTGCCATTTTGAATTATTAACTAGAGTGATATATTTTTATACCTAAAATAATGTTTCATGATTCTGAACACATTAAACCAAAAAAAAAAAAACCAAAAACCTGAGATTAAATGAGTATTGGCATACATCAGTGCTTTTAGTGTTTTAGGATCGTTTCTTACCTTTTTTTTTTGTAATTAAAGGGGAAACATTCTATTAAACAAGTATATTAACTTACAAAACACCTGAAAAATAGTTTTTCTCCTTAGTAAGGAGAATCCTCTATTTCCCGGGACTTGCGTTCCCTTTCAAAATGTCCCAACAGAACATTCCCAACAAAATGTTTTTTGTTGTCTTCGCTCCCTTCGAGTAGTTTCCACTTCTCCAGATAAGTAGGAGCCATGTTGAAAAGTATTTCAAGTGACATTTAAATGAAATACAGTTTAAACGTTGAAGATGGAACACAAATATCTCCATCACTCTCATACTTTCTTCTCTACTACGTTTTTAGAAAGTGTTTCATTTATTTTATCTTTTACTTCATAGCTTTTGTAACTTCTGAATGAGGTCACTGCTCAGATTTAAACATTTACATAGAGGCCTACAATAGCGTTAAAGTCGCTAATAAATTAATTTACTATTTTAATACTTATGTGAAAGAAAATACCAATACAAGTAAAATTTTTAACTGAGGAAACTAAGTGTGGGTGTTTTAAATTAAAGGGTTAAGATGTTACCAATCAAGATACTTTGTTCTAAAAATTAATAGTGAACTCCAAGGCTTTCTCTGAGGGCTTCCTAGGGTTGCTATTCAGTTTTATTTTTCTAGATTACTGTGTTATGTTAAATTATAGCCCTGGAGTTGTAATAATAGAAGGGGACTAGATTTGAAAAACTAAATACATACTAGAATTTTTTTTCAGGAAATGGTTAAAAAAACAAAATTAACACATTCAGTTTGAAACTACCTGCCTGCCAGTAACTCACTATTGCATAACTCATTGACTCTGACTACTAGAAATATTAGAGGGATGGCGTGATTAAATCCTCCCTCTCCTTTTTGCAGCTGGCTTATGGAGGTGGCTTTAAATTGATTCACATGTTCTTTGTCATTTAATTTGCTAACTTTCGCTTGGTAAAGTTAATGATAAGCATTTTTAAAATGTATTTTTCTTTAACAAAGACTTAAAAGAGACTTTTGGTGTGATATGTGATTAATCACATTTTGTGTCTGGCATCCAGTTTATCCTTTACATCAGATAAACCTTCTTTCAAACTAGATTGTCCTAGACAAAGCAGATAGACTACTGTGTTTTGTAAGCCATTGTTTTTCTTCCATGTAGTGAGCTAATGGGAAGTATGGTGACCTCTTATAAGACTGTATGCAGTCTTGATCTAATAAATTTGAAAAACATGATATTGTCCCTTTATCATAGATGTTTATTCTCTTAAAATGCTTGCATGATGAAAAAACTTTGAAAACTGTGAAAAATCTTTCAAGTAGTTGTTATAGCTACAACTTCAATTTATATCTTGAGTGTTTTCTGGAAATTTATTAACCTCACTATTAAGTATATTAGTACTGGTAGTCTAACTTACTATTGTTTGAATTATTCTAGTTTCTAATCGGAGATACTTTGTACTCAATACTAACAATAGTAAAGAAATAGTGATCTAGCTATTAATCAGCTACTTAAAATCAAAATGTTTTTAGTATTAAGATCCTTATAATTTATTTATAATTGCTTAGATATTCTTGATTATAAGTATCACCTAGAATACTTGTTAAAAATACAAAATTGAAGGTTTCCTCTTTTGGATGGCCTTATGTGAGAAATCTGGGTTAAGGCTCAGGGATCGATCTATTTTTTAGAAGTCATATAGTTAACGCCTTAGTATCAGAAAAACGTTGAGAATACTAGTTGAGTGCATAACGTCTTATTCAAAAAAGAACTGATTGTCCTTGGAGGAAGAGAAATTTTACAGGAAAGATCTATTTAATCTGTAAAATCTGTGGAGAATTACTCTTTTTGAAATTCGAATGCGTAATTATGGTAATAACTGTTTTTAAACCCTGAGATGCATTATTTGCCCGTATTTTGAGCATGAGTAAATAAGGATGCAGCTTGATGAGGTTTCAGGCTTGTCTGGCAGCAGTGTTTCCCTTTGAAGTGATCAGGGAAGTAATGCTGCTGCCCTACAATTAAAAATAGTATGTTGAAAAAATGCCCTTCAGGGCTCAAATCTCATTTCTTAACTCGTTTTTGTTCAGACTTTTAAGCATTTAAAATATTCTTGTTCTATCATTCTTTAATATTACTATTGGTAGTAGAAGTTTCTAAGTGACATGCAGCTGTTGGTCTGCATAGGGCATGTAAAGATCCCTGGGTGACTCTGCTTGTTTGCAGACAAACACTGATTTTAGAGTGCCTTGTACTCTCTTAGGTTTGAACCATGCACTGGTCGTGTGTGTCACATAAGCATCGGCAGCACAGCTGACTGAAGAAATGGGGCGGAGCTGCTTGTGGAGTGGCGGGGAGGTGAGGTGGGGACATTGTGTGACAGGGACTTGTTCACCTGAAACTCAAGAGCTCAGACAATAATGAAGTATGTGACCGGGATTTCTGATAGTTGGAAATAATTTTGTAGTGATTTTTATTACATGTCAAGCCCTATTAAAATTAAATACTGTATTTAAAATAATTTCCCTTTAAAGTGAAAATAGAAATAAAATATTTGTGGTGTTTGAGAAAATGGTAAATTCCCTCCTGTGTATTGTTATCATTGGGGATTGACTTAGATCCGGGGTCCACAAACTTTCCCTGCAAGTTTGCAGAGGACTATTAAGTATGTGAGGCTTTATGTGCTTCGTAGTCGCTGTTAGAACTGCTACTCAGCTCTGCCACTGTACCGTGAAAGCAGCTGCAGACGATACTTACACAATGTGTGAATGCACATGACTGTTTCAATAAAACTTTATTTATAGAACAGTGAGATACAGGATTTTACAATTACAATAATGCTATAGTAAATCTTCCTGTGCATACATCTTTTTGCTTATATGTAAGTTTCAGCTTATGGCAAATTTTTAGAATGGAATTGTTAGTGCCTTAAGCCTTTCATTTCCTTTAAAACCCTCATCTTCCTTTCTTAATCTTTTGTAGTTAAGTAGAGAAAAATCTGTGTGTGTCTTATTAGGATTTTAATATACTGCTTATTATTTCCCTTCTTAATGTGTAGTATTAGTATAGTAACGCTATTAACAATTGCTATCACTTCAAAAGAACCTACTATATATCCTGCTACCCACTGTCCCAGCTATTTTGTGTATTTAAACTCAATCCTGAAGTGATTTATATGTTTGTTAAGTAGTGTAAGTTGGGTAATATCTTTCTTCAGTAGACTGGAAAACTGAGGTTCACACACGTTAACTCTCCTCAGTTTTCTTGGTAAGTAGTAAAGCTGGTATTTAACCCCAGGATTCTCTAATGCTGCAGGTAGCAGGCATTCTCTTTCTACTGTATTTTGTGACCTTTATACATTTTTTTCTTGTAATCATAACACTTTTTAACTACTGTTATGTTACTACTTGGGAGGAGGGTAAGCCTGGAGCCACTGTGGACATTGTTTCTGAGAAAATACATTTAAATATTCGAACAGTTGCCCTACAAATAACTTTCAATAGCATCGTCTGTTATAAATTTAGGTTTTTTTGGTGTAATCTCTTTTAAGATATTTCACTTTAAAGTTACTCCACAGATTATGCAATGATTATAGTAATAAATGCTGGAAATATTAAACAGTATGCATATTTGTTGTCTTTTTGTAAGCTGAGGAATGATACCTGTTAAAGCAAAAAAAAAAATGATTCATGACACTTGTTCAAACAGTGAGACAGACTTTATTTGGGGGACTTGATGGTAGGTACAGAGATTGCTACAAGGAGTTTTTTTTTTTAAAGATTTTATGTATTTTTAGAAAGAGGGGGAGGGAGGGAGACAGAGGGAGAGAAACACCAATGTGTGGTTGCCTCTCACATGTCCTCTCCTGGGGACCTGGCCCGCAACCCAGGCATGTGCCCTGACTGGGAATCTAACCCCACGACCCTTTGTTTCGCAGGCCTGCACTCAGTCCACTGAGCCACACCAGCCAGAGCTACTACAGGGAGTTTTGATGGTAGGGGAGAAAGATTGGGCTCAACTCCAAATACAAAGACAAAGAAAAGTGAGAATTTATAGCCGAGGAACATGGTGAGAGTTAGTTGATAGAAAATTACTAAGAGGAAACATTAGAAAAAGGAGGGGATTCTGGCTAAATCCACTTAACCATAAGTGGTCAGACGTCACCTGGGGGATGGTGGAGGATGAGGAACCCAACACATACAGAGGGTGATGGTATCGAGTTTGGGGGATTTCTTCTTAGACTGACTTAGTAGGATTCTTGCTAAAATTGGCACCTGAGAATAGTGCCCAAGGACAGGGCCTAGTTGCAAAAGAAATAGGAGGAGCCTGACTAGAGTTTGGTCAGGGGAAGAATCTTCGTCATACTTCAGTGTCTGCGCTTGGGAGGCAGCAGCTGAGAACAGGGCATCTGACAGATTAACCATTAACCACACAGTGAGGTATCATTCTTGACAGTGTTCTTGTTTGCCCAACCGATAACTTTCAACAATGATGAGAAAGTGTGAAAACGGTATTACACCTCTTTTAGCTTGGTACCCCTTTGGGTTTGGGTTTTTTCTTCATTGTTTACTTAGTGATGACAACCTGTATTTACAATTTTAATCTCATTCATGCATAATCTAATCTTTTTTGTATGTATAATCTTCAGTTAGTTCAAGCTGTATGTCACTTTACTCTGTTACACTCCTTCCATAGATGGTTGGTGAGTCCATTAGTAATGTTTCAACAGAGGTCTGCCAGTGTTAGCACACAGTCATATTACTTTTCTTTCAGAAAACATCTCTATGTATTCTGAAATAAAACTTTTATTTGTATGAAAATTTTCTGTGTAGCCCAAAGTAGGTGATCATAAGCTCTGCTGATAAAGCAAATTTGTGAGTCATTACCCTTCTGAGCTTAATAACATCACAGTTCCACACCTTCTCTGAGTTGAATGATGATATAGGGAATTTTTATTTTCTTCCAATAATTAATACCTTTTATTTCTTTTGATAAAGACATGCTTAATATGGAAAATTTAGAAAACATTTTTTATAATTTTCTAAATTATCAGCAATTTCACTGCTCTGAAATAACCACAATAACAATTTTAAGTAAATAATTTCTTTAAACAAAATGGGTACTTTAATTCATTTTTAATATACTTCTGGTGGTTTCCTGTGGCTTCAGTCACTCAAACTGTATAATCTGCCAAGTGAACGTACCATAATTTTCCTGTTGTTGATTTGGATAGTTCAAAGCTTTGAACTTTTTAATATATAAATCTTGAACATTTCTATACACAGATTTCTGCAAGTACAATTATGAACTTTTTAATTCTTGGTAAATACTGCTAAATTGTTTTCCAGAAAGGTCATACCAATTAAAAACCAGCACGAGGGACTTCTAATGTTGCTTAAAGAGAAAGAAATCGTATTCGAAGCCAGTTTATCCCTACCATGGAAAAGTTTTACAGGTTTTACTTGGTTGATAATTTATCATTGTATTTCTGTGTTTATTATTCTAGGTTTTCTATCAGAGGAATTTTTTTCATTTTAAGAAAATAATGATATATGCTTATACTTAAAGCTTCATGAGGAAAATAGGTAAATAGATCAAGAGATTATTTGTTGCTCTTGGTGATTTTATTTCTTATTCTTTCTAGAAAATAATATTTGTCATAGACTGTCACCTATATTATTTTCAAGCTGAATTTTTTCTATCTTCCCATAGTTTTAAGACTATCATCTTTGTTTTTATCTAAACAGATGATCCACGTGTATCGTTTCCTGATTTATCATTGATTTAACACATTATCTTTACTACAGGTTTTATGATTATCTTAACTTTCATTTGTCGCCTTAGTCAATGCCTTTTACACTTTTGGATTTTAGTGTGATATTTCTACAGTATAAATGACAGCCTTTCCCAGTATATTGCCATTAATAATTTCTACTACGAGTACTCATGCTAGCAAGAGCAGCTGCCAGAAATACGTGCCTGTTCCTTACAGTGCTGCTACTTAGTCTTACATTTCTGACATAGCTTTGCCAGCCCTGCCTTTAGCCCCAATCCAGGTTTGCCTTTTTTTTTTTTTTTAATTCTAGTCCAGCCACGATTAATTGTTATTTAAAGTAGCTGTAGTGAGTCTGCTCTTCTAAAATGTCTTCATACCTGAAAGACATTTCGTGAAACTCAACATCTGTTTCATGGAACTCTTTGCCAAGTAGAAACAATAGATGGATATTTTTTTAACGTACAGAAATATGAAACCTCTAAAAAGCCAGCATTGTGCTCTCCTCCCTCATACTAGTCTATTCGATATCCACCAGTTCGTGCCTGTGTCTCTCCAGATGCTCTCCATGACTTCACGGTCTAGCTTAGCTCCCCGGCTGGGACCTTCCCCGGCACTGATTGCATCCACCATTGTCCTCACCCACTGGTGGAACATACTGTCATTTCTGCATTATGTTTGGCCCTAAGGCATATATGTACCGCCCAGTGGTGTTAAATGATAGCCTTATATATAGTTACCTTGTCTTGGTTAAGCTGTAAACTCAGAGAGTTTAGTATCTTTTTATGTTCCCAGTGATATGAAGGAAAAATGAGTATAAATATTTGTATGACCAATTCGTTGACGTATGTGTTAAACTTGGAAAATTCTTTCAGGAGATTTTGGTACTGTAAAACTATGGTATGTTTTTGTTCACTAAGTGTTTTTAAATGACTCTGCAGCTGTGATTTTGAATATTTCATTTTCTAAATTTAACTAGACTCAGATACAGTTTGACATTTAATTTTAAAAGTAATTACTACTTACCAATTTTGAAAATGAAGGAGAAACAAACATAGGATGTAGTCATTAGACGGTACTTTTGAGCATCTACAGCAGCTACAAAATGTCAAAAAATGCTGAAAAAAAGAATTATTATAATGTTTTGGTGAGATGGAAGAACAGGGTAGTGGTATAGCAAGCCTGGATACAAATTTCAATGGGGTACCAGATTTTTTTTCCTTTATTGAGTTTATGGGTGACACCGGTTAACAAAATCACACGGGTCTTAGGTGCACAGTTCCGCAGCACACCCTCTGTGCACTGTATTGCATGCATGTTCACCACCCCAACGTAAATCTCCATCCATCACCATTTATAGGGGGATCTGCGGGTTACCAGATTTTTTTTAAATGTGACTTCCTATAGTCCATCAAAAGCTGGGGGAAAATTGGCATTTTCAGATCATCCAATATCCTTTATTGCCATTACTTATTTTATCAGTAAAGGAGTGAATTAGTTATAGCAGACCATTCTGTTTTGGATACTATCAATTCTTAATGTTTCATGCCTCATGTGTAAACACAAGTCAACAGAATATAAATTGTAAGTTTCTTACAGTCTTAATTCTCTGCACTGTGCATAAATAAATCCCCTCTGTGGATATCCAAAAATGTGGAAAAAAAGCAACCCAATCCTTTAAGCATCTTATACTTCAATGGTAAAGCCATAAATAGACCCTTATAGTACAGAAGGATAATTGCTTAAATGGGCCCATGTACAAAGTACTGGTGGGAACATGAGCAGGTCCCCCAGGTCTGAGTGCGGATGGCCGAGGAAAGGTTTCCCAGCAGCTTTGAGTTAAGACATGAAGATGTTTGCTAAACAGGTGATCAGAGAAATGATGGACAGAAGGAACTTGGGCTCATATCTTGTTTTTTCACATTAATTATACTGCTGCAAATTATTCACTTACGTCTTGACATGCACTTCATTAAAATCAGCCCAAAAATACGTATCAAACAAACACTTAGAACAGAGTTGGGAACTTTTCTAGAACCTGTGAATATAACTGCAAGCTTGGATTCTGATTTAGGGAAACAGAAAAGTAACTGTTAAATAGCAGTGTTTTGTTGACGATAGAAGAGGGTAATAGCATAGCCTAACTTGGGGTTCGGGGGAGGCACTGTTCTCAGTACTTTATGTATGAACTCATTTAATCCTTAAAATAACCTATGTGGTAGATGAGGGAAATGAGGCATAGGAGGGTCAAATAGCTTGCCCAATGCTAGTAAGTGATGGAGCTGAGATTTTAAGTCGGGCATCTGGCTCCAACATCATGGACACTGCTGCACTGACCTGGGTCAGAATTTGCTTTGGGAGCAGATCCTGAGTTTCCAAGTGTTTTTAGGGTTAACCTTTGCCACGGAACCCTGTGCTTTTAAATACCTCATTTTCACTTTGCTCCCACAATTTATGATGGCTTCAATATCTAATTACTGAGAGCATCGCTTTCTAGTAGTTTTTGCCATCAGATAATGATGAGGTTGTGCCTCAGTTGTCAGATATGAATGCAAAACAAATTACAACATGATTTGTAACTACAAATGCATCACAGACATGACTGCCATGAATTGTTATCCCGTCTGCTGATAGATAGCAGTCTGTACAAATAGTTCAGTAACTTCACATCCCAGGGCAAGGCTATATGAATTTGTGGGCTGTATTTTACAGAAACTGACTTAATAAGACTTGTAGTATGGGAGACAGGAAAATATGTTAGAAAGAAATGTAGTATGAAGCTTTTGGCAAGCTAAACAAGTACAAAATAATAAACTCAGTTGCTTGTCTGCACACCAGAAATTCAACAAGCCCTGACAACAACAACAAAAAAAAACTTTTTTGAGTTAGCCAAACCTGACCCTAACACAAGATAGTCACTTTTATTATTTACTTGAATATTCATGTATTTTGCTGTAAAAATATTTATGTGTAATGTCCTAGGAATGTTCTAAAACATACTCTATATGCTCTATATTACTTTTATAAATTCCAAAAAGTTCTGAAGTCAGAAGCAATGTTCTCTAAAGTTGTGGAAGTAACTCCACAGACCTTTGAGTTTTATAGCTATCACCCCCATTACAAATGGAATACATTTGGAAGTGCCAAAGGAATCTAACCCTCATGTCTCTGAGAAAATGCATATTTGAATGCTTTAAAACATACATTATATAAATGAATGCTAAATTTAATTAACCAAGTTATAGGCAGCTCTGTGTAGTATTGCATAATGGTAGAGTTCAGAGCTTATGTGTTTTTTTCAGTAATCAACTACAACTCATGCTAGCATAGTTACATTTAAAATGAGGGATGAGAACCCTGACCACATTCTTACTTCTTCCAGTATTTTCATGGAAAAGTAATGCCACTAAATTGATTTTAATTCTGCTAATATATATATTTGGCAGACTCCCATAGTGTGTGTTGCTAGTGTAGCAAAGATGAGTAAAGCTGTGGCCACATACCAAATCAGGGGAACGAATGAATTGATCATTCATTCATTCGTGCATTCAACAAGTAAGTACTTGCTAATTCCAGGCACAAGTCTAGGTACTTGAGTTGCATTAGGGAACAAATCAGAAAAAAAATCCTTTTGTATAATTTAACATTTGAGTAACTGAGAATTCTGCCTAAGCATGGGCCAAGTTTGGTCTCTTCCAGTATAGTGTGTCACCAGACTCTTTGATCCAGTTGTACACTCATCACTTCTCAGTCAACTGATAGACAATTCACGTTCCAGTTTCTCCGTGCGTATGTGTTTATACCTACATGCATATGCATGCACACACAGATACACTCGTTGCTGACTTGATGGGATTATGTTGGTATGAAATGTATTACGAAATGTACTCTCCTGGCTTTCAAATACTCTTACGTAATATCTAGGACAGAATATCACTTTGAGGCTCTGAAAGATACAAATATTATTTTATTCCATTTTTTCATACTCTTGCAAGGACACTTCAACCTTTAATATCCTATCAGGCTCACATTGTGATTTCGTTCCGGATCATGTCTGGGTCAGAAATAGAGTTCTTGGCCCTGCCCCTAACTTGTGGGAGGCTGTGTAAGTTACTGTGTGTCTCACATATCAACAGGCTAAATAACAATATATATTGTTTATGGTAGATAAATAATGGTAGATCTAATTTAAGATTTTTAATGTGTAAATTTTACTGTAGAAGTAATACCAGTGGGACTATTATTTGTGGCAAAGCTAGTGACATTCTAAATGTTAGAAGTTACAATTCAGTTATTTTCTTTTACAGGTACCTATTGATGCAGCACATATCTTTCTTTGCACATATAGTGTTTTATTCCGAAAATGTGAAAAGTAAAATAATTTAAAAATTTTTAAAAAGTAAACGTACCCTGGCTGGTGTGGCTCAGTGGACTGAGTGCCAGCTGCGAACCAAAAAGTCACTGTTTGATTCCCTGTCAGGGTACAGGCCTAGGTTGTAGGCCAGGTCCCCGACTGGGGACGTGCGAGAAGCAACCAATCAGTGTATCTCTCGCACATTGATGTTTCTCTCCTTCTCTTTCTCCCTTCCTTTCCCTCTTTCTAAAATAAATAAATAGAATCTTTAAAACAATGAAAAGTAAATGTGATATTAGTCTAGCAAACATTTCTCTTGTGATTTTCATAGTGTCAATATATATAGGTAAGTGTATATATTTTAAAACTTTATTGACATTTATTCGATATACAGGGGAAACAATCAGTAGTAAGTATTTCTCAAACATTAATATATTAATATTAACCCAAAAAGCACATGGGTAGTTTATAGTTACTTTATGTTATCTTCATGTAATGATGAGGAAATTGTTTTCAGAGAAAAAATATATGATAATGTTGGATGAAATTCTCTTATTCTCTTGCTAGTACTGAAAATGAAAATTGAAACCTGTGGGTTATTCCTATATTTAAATACATTTTTATGTATGGGTGATTTCTTATAGTTCACTTGGGAACAGTTTAAGCTTATACAGCTTTTAAATAATCCACAGAAATCTCTGTATTATCTCTTTAGATTTTAAAATATCATTGTTACTACAAGTTTGAACATGTAGGGGCAGTATTGTACTGTTTTTGTAAATCTCATCTGAATATTTTTTTTTTAAAATCTGTGTTGTTAAAAGTTTGCTCTTCTGAGAAAATACAAACTGTATGTCTTTTTAAAGGATAATTGGCACTGTTTCGTTAAGTTGGAACTATTCTTTCATTCTCTTACACATATTGTACAAAAGGTTGTTATATTATGGAAGCTTGTGGCCGTGACTTATGTTTGAAGTCAAAGAATATGTTAGACTAATTAACAGGAAAAATGCATTTTTATATTTACACAGTAAAAATGAGGACGTTAGATTTGTGAAAATACACAAAATACTAAAGTCAGTGCAATTCTTTTCTTACTCGTTCTGTACCAGCCTTTCAAAATGAATGTTTAATTATGAGAATTAAAAAAAAATAAAGTATTCATTTCTCAAACTGACAAGTGAACAAAACTTAGGTTACTAAACAATCTGATTTTAAGATTCTTCAGTAAATATTTTTTCTATATCAAAACAATTAGGGTTATTGCAAAGTTTAGAGTAGATTTTTTTCACTTAAAGTGATTTGCACCTGGAAACAAAACAACTGAGTAGTGTGTCTTCCATCTATTCATTCAGTCTGTTCAGCAACCCCTGTGAGTCGGGAATGGCCTTAGGCATTTGGAGTGTAACAGTGAGTGAAGAAACAGACCCAGCCCTTGCCCTCCTGGAGTTTATAAGGGCATAAATGATAGAGACAGTTAGACTTGGGGTTAGGTGTGAGTCCCACCGCTTGTTTAGCTTCACCTGTAAGATGGAAATAGTAGTGTCTACCTTAAAGGATTGTTGCAAGGGTAAAATGAAATAACCTGTGGAAAGTGTGGTTGTATAATAAGATGTTATTAATGACTGTTATGAAGTCCACATAGGACTTTTTAGATTTGTTGGTAGAAATTATAATGAATTCTTCTGATATAGTGGTACTTATTTTTTCCTTATGATTAATATTTTTAATATTTTTCATTTTTAGTTTCTTCAAATCTTGAGAAAATGTACACCATCAAATTTGAATAGCCATGTTTCTTAAACTGCTTCCAGAGTGACTGTTAATCTCTAAATGGAAAGATACTGCATATAAAAAATTGATATGCTTTTGTTCTACTTTATGGGGAACAGATTATGTAGATGCAGTCATTGTGACTAACATGTATGTAAAAATTAACCCCATTATGTCTTCCTCAGTTAAGAGGGTCACATGTGCCATCTTGGTGTTTTGTTTGGAGTTTCTCAGAGGTTCGGAATAAATGTGCTGCCTTCAAATGCCATTAAATTAAAAATTTAAATTGCTGTATAAGAATTAAAAACATAGAATTTATTGATCACACTATGTTAGCTGATGAAATGCCTAGCAAATAGTTGCCATTATCATTTTAAATTCTTGCTTTATTTCATTTCCTAGCCCCCAAATAAGTTAATTAGGAAATGGAACATACTTGTTAATATCTTTGAAAACTAGATTGTCAAAATGGCACCTGGTATATTATCACTATATAAGAATTGAGACTTAAACTATTTAAAGAACTGATTCACAAATCCTGACACAAGTACTTAGAAATTTAGATAATTTTTTTTGGTACTCTGTGCTTGTCTTGCTTCTTTTTATTTTTAATTATGTGGAAACCCCATATTTAACATACACGCACACACACAAGAACCCTCCCCCCATACACAGAAATAAAATTCTCACTACCCACCCCCCGTTTAATAGCTTATCTGCTGTGTTCATGCTTCAAGTGCTTCATCGAGGCAAAGTGTTGTTCTGTCGTTTTCATATTAGCTTTCTTATCGTGCAGTATTTTCAGCTGCTCATACTCATTACCATACAGCTGGTATGTAGAGAAGAGAAGGCAGCAAGCAGAAGTCGTACTGTCTACAAGAATAAGCAGCTTTCTTGCAGATGGGGTGCTGGCAGATGGGGCCTGTGTTTGAACAGGTTTTACTAATAACAGAGTGCATTAAAAATCATTCTGAGAAAGTCTAAGGTCAGTGCCATGAGTTCAGAGCTTGAGAGGTTGTTCAGCCTTTAGAGAATATTAATTAACTCTAATACAGAAAAGTAATAAATGGCCAACTATAACCTCTTCCAAGTTTTTTCAGTTTTTCCCTTTTTGTTTTAGTATATTTTGTTTATCTTTAACATAATTTTAAAGGCATTGGGACTTTAAAAACATTGTGTCTTTCATAATCTTACACTGTATTTTGTAGTCTTCAACATATTAAAATTTCCAGACTCTGCTCATATGCAAAAAAATGTATATGTTTTTAGCAAGGTAATAACATTCTTCAGTTTGGGTATATAATATTAGAATATTTATTAGAAGTTGAAAGCTGGAGAGGATTTTAAAGCCCATGTGTATAGTGTTGGCTACTTTGAAGATCAAAGGCGAGGTATGTCCTGCCTACATTCAAAGTTAGAACTGAATGGTATGCCCCCACGTGTATCTGTTGCTAAATTTATTACTTGCTTATTTTCATATTCTCCAAACCAAAATGAATATAGTAATTGAAATAACTGTCAATTTTTTAAAAAAGTGTTTCAGAGGGATCTTAGTCCTTTGACTCTTTTCATTAAGTGTGGTGTTCTTGATCCATTCTTTCTCAATGGACTATGGTGATAAAAGGCAGCTGAAGTAAAATAAAGCTGGGCAATTATATATATGACATGCAGTATTCAATTTAATTTTAATGGAAATGGAACTCAGCCTGTTCTTTTCATGAAGATTAAAATGTATATTGCCAAGGGTGTTTTTGTTTATCTAAAATTAGTTTTGATGCTTTTTGGTAACTCTTAAAAACTTTTTCAGTATAATGGAGGTACAAAAATACTATCTTTTAGGTTAATACCTGAGAATAAATAAAGCACTATCTTAAGTGAGATCTACAGGAAATGGTATACATTAAGTGTTATTAAAACTTCATATTCCTTTTAATAGTAAAAGTTTATATTCTGTTGGGCATTTTTAAAGGTATAGGAAGTCCTAAATGAAGATGGCTTTTAATAGTAAAGACAATTGCATTTTCATCACAATTTAATTTATGCTTGAATTGTATAACTGATAATTATCTACAAAATGTTAATACTTTTCTCTGAGGGGGAAGATATATGTATATATGTAAAATGTTATAAATAATACCATATATAGTACATTAATACTAAATGATAAAACATAAAATGTGTTTTTCTACATTTTTTACTTACATTACTTCTTATTTTGAAAATAATGAGTTTTTAAAATTATGCTGAAAATGGCTTTTTGTTTTTATATTAAACATTTTTATTGCTTTTTAAAATTTTTTTTAAATTTTATTTTAATCATTGTTCAAGTACAGTTTTCTCCCTTTTACTCCCATTCCAGCCTGCCCGCCCATCCCTCCCCACTTCCCTCCCATTACCCCCCCTCCCCCTAGTTTTTGTCTATGTGTCCTTTAAATTTGTTCCTGTAAACTGTTCCATTTTCCCCTGAAACTGAAATGGTATTTTGCAGTTACTGTTTCTGTAGTTCTGTCATTGTTGATTAGAGTATCTCTTCCATTGCTGATTATCCCAGAAATACTATCTGTTGATACCCTGCTGTGTGCAGGGATTGTGGGAGGCGCTGAGGTATGACAAGAGTCAGACAAGAAGTGGACACTGCGTTCGTAGATCGCACAGTCTAACGGGCGAGATGTGCCCACACTGTGATAAGGTGGGTTCAGGCACTGTGACTGACATCTCAAGAGTGGGGAGGAGGTGGCTCTGTGAAGGAAAATGGAGATGGCCCATACACAGAGGACTCCCCTGTTTTTATCTCCAATCCAGACCTTCCCGCTGAGCTCCAGAGCTAGTTGGAGTGTCATATCCTCACATGGATGTCTCAAAGACACCCCTAGTGAGATATGACCAAACATGGAACTTGTGGATCCTTCCTGCCCCAGAAAACAAACAGTGCTCTTGTCCTTTGTCATGGACCCCCTTTGTGTCACCTTTGATAAACTCCCTTTCCCTTACTTCCCACAACCAGTTCCTCATCAGTTTAGTGTTTTAACTATCTCTTAACTGTTCACTTCTACCTGTCTCTGTTGCACCTCACAAGTCCAGGCCAACATTACCTCTTGCCTGGTCCGGTGAAATGACTTCCTCGCACGTTGTTCCACATCCATTCTCACTTCCATTCCGTTTTTAACGTTGCAGTCAGAATGACTTTTCAAGAGGTTTGTCCAATTGATCATGTCCTCTTAACTAATACCTGCATTAGCTTTTCATTACTCTTATGGGAAAGACCAAAATCCCTTACAAGGTCTTGCATAAACTGGCCCTCACCTACTTCTCTCGCCTCATCTTACCCCTGTCAAAGTACCTTTATTCTGTGTATCACCGCCACAGGGGTGCTCCCTCCTGCACCACAACCCACTTCGCCATCCATGCCTTTAGAGAAGAGGGGGCTTCTGAACCTGCAGACTAAGTCAGCACTTGAGCGCAGTGCCCTTTTCTAACACTGCAGCATGTATCAGTCTCAGTTTTGCTTTGTTTTGTTTCTTTATGGTTCTCCCCTGCTACCCTATAAACTCCAGTTATGAAGCTGAGACCATACTTCATTTAGCTTATGTATAATAGGCACCCGAATAAATGCCGAATGAATTTCTGTGGAAGATGACAATAACCAACTACACTGATATTTGTTGTGATTACATGCCCTAGGTAGAACGATAATTAGAGATAGCTGAAACAATAAAGCATAGATTCACAGAGATGTGCATGTATGAACACTGATGCTTACTGCTAGGAAGTGATAGCCACATGTGGGTTCAATTGACATATGTTAAAGATGGATTGGCTCTTAGGAAAAAATCATGTAAAATTAAGAAACAGGGCTGAAGTGGTAACTACATATTGAAGAACACGTTCTGTATGTACTCAGTTACACACACACACACACACACACACACACACACACTGTCTAATAAGCCAAGTGTTTTTAGGCTGTCTACGAAACTAAAATAATTCAAAATCAAGTAAGTAGAAGTCACAATTCCATGTCAAGTGTATTTGGGTTGGAATAACTAAAAGCATTTGAAACAATTTCTTGAGTAAATGTTACGATATATATATAACTTTTGCCAGTTTTCTATAATGTTCAGATCATTTTGGTAAGAGTGAAAGATCCATTAGTTCTTTCGAAAGGACCTTCCAGTGGAGCTATTTTTATGTATTCTGTTCTCGGCTTTTTTCATCATTCTGTGTTGTAGGGAAGTAAAGCATTGGGCACGAAGGAGTAACGTGGGATATAGAAGTTGTTAGGGAGGTTAGGAAAAGGGAGCAAAAACCAAGGGTGGTTATGCGCACCTTTCCTCAGACGTCCTTTCACCGCCTGCTGCTCATTGCCCAACCTGTGCCTGATGGCAAGGATGGCGGCATGGTTTCTTCACCAAGGAAGTGTTGGCAGTAGTGTGTTAATTGTCAGACTGCTCTTGGTAAATTCCCAGAAGTGTACCAGAGCACACAGTTAGCTTCCTGGTCTGTCTCTTCTTTCTTTGTGTCTGCTGTGACTCTAATGTATGTTTCATCCACACGTCACACATGTGCACATTGAAATAGCTCAGAAAACATCCCAGAGACTTCTTAACTACCAATGCTTCTTGCCATGTATGTGGAAAACCCTATTTCATTTTCTATAAGCTAGAGACCAAGACCGGCCTGTGTTCCAGTCCTAGCTCCCTTACTTAATAGCTATGTGACCCTGGGGACTTGAACTCTCTGCACCTGTGTCCTGATCTGTAAAATGGGATAATAGTACTTCCTTCACAGGGTTTCAATGAATTTTAACTTGATTAATAACTGTTTAACAGTTTTAATAAGTTAATAAGTTAAGTAAAGAACCTGGAAGAGTGTCTGGCATATAGTAAGTTTTCTTCCCTGTATACTTTATGTTCGTAAGAAAACACCTATTTAAAAAAGACTTGCTTAACAAACATAGATGGTTTATAGTATTTTTGATAGTAGGTATTGAAGGAGCACTCAAGTCAGATTAGAATCTAGTGTTTATTTTTTCCCTTATTCGTTTGGTTTAGAATATTGCCATGTGCATTTCCTAAGAATATGTATCTCCTCCTCTTTCTAGCTCTATGCATTGTCATATAAATCGAGCAATTTCATTTATTAATTATATTGATTTGTCATTTTTTATTGACTTGTTTGTTCTTCCCCCTGAATTAGGAGTTCTTCCAGGATAGAGACTATATCTTTCTCAATTTTACATCATTTTTGCTTACTGCATTTGGTTTTTAATAACCCTGGCTAAATATTTCCTGAATGTGATAGATCTAGACCTCTCAAAATAAAATGTTTGAATCACCGTTTGGTTGTTTCTCCTATTTTATTGTTTAGGAAATAGAAAACCATTATATGACTCAAAGGATGCATTCAGATGAGACTGATAATGTTATGATGAAAATTGGGGTTAGAGGTTCACCATAATTTTTTCCCACAGTAATTTCCTTTTCTTATATTACCTATCTATAAACAAAAAGAGTGAATTTTATAAAGTTAAACTCTTTGAAATAAATGAATTGGTGGGGAGTAAATTACATCTTGGTCTAAAAAAATGTATTGCAATTATTTAATAAAATCTAGTTGACTAAAAATGCCTTAGAAAATACCACTTAATTTTAATCTCTGCTGTTTGCATTGTGGTCATGCTGACTAACATTGCCTTCATTTAATATCTCTTGAAAAATATTTTATGTTCTTTTTATGTTATTTTGTCTCTTGATAGATAACTGCAAAGGAAAGCCTTAAAATGAAATGTGTGTGTGTGTGTGTGTACTTATCCTAGGAGCTAACAAGATATTAAAAATTTAAGAATATTCTAACGTTCAACATCTTTATGCTAGTTTTGACTTTATATTTTTTGATAAAGTAAGATATTCTTCATGGGCTTTTTTTGTTATGCAGAAGTTTGAATATTCATCAACTCAATAAAAGTTTTTAAGATTTAATTTTTAAGAGTGTTAAACTCAAATCACCACGTTGCCCTTCTGAGTAGGCCTGCTGTATGCACAGGGCAGACCTTAGTGAAGTCGCGGTGCACGTTCGTTCAGTGGCCCCCGTACTGTGCGCACCTGGCGGGGAGCTCATGGGTTGTCCCCCTCCGGAAGGAACCTCTGAAAGTCAGGTATCAAATGTGACAAACTTTCGAAGTTAACTTTTAAACATTTGGAGTCCTCGAGTATTTATATATACATATTTTTTAAATTATGTACCAAAATATCAAAGACCATTTTAGTAAAGAAAATGAACTTACAAATATTTTTATTACAGTAGTTTTGCCAAGATATCGCAGCACTCCTAACCATTAGTCTCACCGTTCACTGGAAATAAAACACTACTATAGGTCAGGTTCCTTTTCAAATGAGTAGTTGTTTTGAAAATGTTTCTATGACAGGCAGAATTATTACCCATGTATTTCCAGCAATATTTATTTGTACTCAGATTTTATTTACTAAGACTTCCCAGTCTTTTGGAATGTCCTAAAAAGGTAGGGGATTATGTAAGCATTATGCTAAACATACAATTCTTTTGAAACAAGGAATGCAGTTTGTTAAATTATATATACAATAATTGCTTTAAAATGTAAATTGATGTTTCTTAAATGTATATTTAGAAACCTGTCTTTATGTAGTGGGGGCATGACTACTAGATTCTTCCCTACTCACTCAACAGCTATATTAAACACTTGAACACTTAAAGAGCAGGCAAGCTACTCTAAAATAAGTAAAGAATTGATTAAAAATCACTATGATGTACACTCTCTCAAGCAAGAATCTGGTGTAATTCATACTTCTTACTGGCCCAACATCAATATGGAATAGCTATTCAATAAATGTTTTTGAATGAGTGAAATAATTTCAAGTCCACAGACTTTGATTTACAGGTAGAATTTTGAGAAATTGGTTAACGTTGCCCTTCCTCATTTTGAATTCTTCTGGTGTGTATATATGATACTTGAGATGAGAAGAGATGCTATGTTTTTTAAAAGTACAGTAAGTTTGAACCTGGACTTTATGTATCTGCTACTCAAACGTTTGTAATTGGAGATAATGATCAAGATCAGTAAGCCAAATAACAGAAGATCACAGAGTTTAGGATTATGTATTTTAGATTAAGCAGATCTTGGATGACTGCCTGCTAGTGCGAGTGAACCCAGGAGTTGTACCTGAGGCTCTGCTAACTTCAGGTGAAGGCTTTTTTCCAGCCTTGAGATTTTATGATGATGCCGTGGATTCCTTTACGGTCACTGCTTGAGAAGCAGTTCAGAAAGTGTACCGTGGGTAAAACCCTTCGCTTCCAATAACTACAGGCAACCACGTCTTCCATTATTGTAGACGTGGGCTAAAGTAAGCCTGGCACAGGCGTCGCCAGTCTATGGAGATCTGAACCCAGTCTCTCCTTTTTCAGTGTAAGAGTATGTTGCCAAATGGAAAGATAAAAGTCAGAACACAGAAAGTTAAAGAGGAAAGAATTAGAGATATGATATGATAGATACCCCTTCCTTACAGAATTTAGTTTCTACATAAAAATAGTTTAGGATACTGCTTGGTGTATGCTATAAATTAATTGCTATTATTCCAATTCTCTTTCTTTTCCAAGTTTAGGAATTTTTTAGGATAGGTGCTGAGTTTGAGAGTTCTATGAGGTGACAAGTGATAAAGGAAATGGAAGAGTAATTGCAACATGAAGGACTTGAAAAGAGGTCAAATACAGTTACCTAGTCTTTTCTCTCTATCTCTGATGTCAGCAAGTGAGAATTTCTCTGGGAGTGGTCTTCAATTTTAAATACAGTTTTCAAAATACAAAAAATAATATAAACAAAGGTATATATGGAAGTTGTATTTAATTACTCCCACTTGAGAGACCTTCTAATGACTTCACAGTGTACTTAGAATTAAGTCCAGGCTGTTGACCGTGGCTTACAAAATCCTATGTGATCTGCACTATTCCCCCCGACCCCCCACAGTTAAGAGTACACCCTGCTTGTATGTGCGGTTTCTAGTATGAATGCTTTTGGAACAGAAGGGCCCCATATTAGTCAGTGTGTGCAACTAAAATAAAAAGTCAACAGTGTTCACACTCACACAGTCAAGTTCTTGTATAAAGAGACACATATGAGCCCTAAAATGGAAGAATCAGTCATGGCAGGAAGTACGTTTGAAGAAACTATTAGTTGTAAGTTAAACAGTGTTCTACCTTTGATATTAAATGTTTGAATTCAGAGACACAGAGCTAAAAAGATTATCCCTTAATGAGCCCTATAGGACCAGTAACTACTA
Organism: Tonatia bakeri; assembly: GCA_004024845.1. Classification (NCBI taxonomy): domain Eukaryota; kingdom Metazoa; phylum Chordata; class Mammalia; order Chiroptera; family Phyllostomidae; genus Tonatia; species Tonatia bakeri. The sequence goes on from PVIA01001875.1 coordinate 150,744, forward strand.
CAAGTCTTACAGACATTGTTAATCCTAGAAGTTAATGGTGGTGGCATTTCCACATATATCTTAGGTCCACAGCTGATAGTGTCCTTCTTTCTCCTCAACAGCTACCAAATTTCTGCCTTTTAGACTTAGAGCAAGACCATGTCTTTTATGATGTCTTCTCAGACTAAGTTTCTCCCATTTTCTGACCTCCTAACCTACCTAGTCAAATATTGTTCTCAATTTCTTGTCTTACTGGTTGGATTACAATTAAGACTCTTGGGAGAGGAGGTTTATTGTAATGTTTTTATTTGTCCTCGGTAACATTTCACAGATATTAGGATGTAGTAGGTGATTATATCTTGATTGATTGATTTTAACCGAAATCGGTTTCGTCACTTTTCTCCCAACCATCGTGTGTCTGCCTCAGGTTGCCACACGTGGCAGAGGCATAGTTTTATGGACCTCGGTAATTGTTCCATGAGCTGAATAAGCAAGATGCAGTTGTAATTCACATGTTTACTTGCATTTTGCAAAATATATAACACCTTTTTCTTCTTTACCAATGTCTGATTTTTTCAGCTCAACTTCTATAGTAACGTATCTATTAAAAATGAGTTCAAAGTAGTGAACATGGGACCAGAGTCTAAGGTTCTGATAGAGCTGCATAACCCTGAGCCATTCACTTCTCTACCTCACCTTTCTCACCAATTAATAACAGTTACTATTTTAGAGAGTGTTTATAGGGTCTCTGTTGTGTGTGGTGCATTTATTCTGCCCTCACAGTGACTCTGTGGGTTAAGCTGGTAAGGTAGACTGTATTACCATTACATTTTCATAAAGGTCACATAACCCCTAGTAGGTTGCCCTCCAATAACAGCAAACAAAGCTGGTGTTTAAACTCAGGTTTCTCTGATTCCAAAGCTCATGCTCATTTCACAAACAAGGAAAATTAGGTAAGATGATTTCCAAGGTCCCTTCTAGTTCTAAACTCAATGGTTTTCTGCTGTTACTGTTTTTCTGCTGATTCAAGGGATACAATTTGTTTTTACTTCTTAGTCTCTGGCTCTTTTCTCAGAATTTCTTGGTCATGACTAATAGCTAATTTAAGGAATTAATTCCAGAATTTTAAACAGTCCTTGAAATGAAAAGTTACTTTAATACTAATAAGAGTGATGTACCACTTTGTTTCATGTCAGGTCAGTGTAATTGAACATCACAAGTAGCAACAGTAAATATGGAATCAGATAAAGAAAATAGAAGAATGAATTGGCTTCTAGGCCTTACATTGAGGAAATATTGATTTCACGCTTTCTGAATTATTAAGTTCTTTCCATGGTTACATTCACCGTCTTATTTTTCTTAAAAGTCAACCTTATTTTTTATAATCAGTAAAAACTGCCATTTCCCATTGTAGCCCTCTTTCTTTACTAAAGGGATTACTATAACATATTTGCAGTAAAAATTTTGAGAGGAACTTTTTGGGTATGAATTTCAGGTGCTTATTGGTAGTTTGTTTTGGGTTAGAAGCATGAGATGTAAAGATTAATTGCTTTCTAGATAAACCCAGAGTGACTTACTGACTTTGTTAAATTACTGCAGGATTGCAGGTGCTGCCTGTCTGTAGGGTGTTGAGAGGGACATTTTGAAGCCTGTATTAAGTCTCTTGGACAGCTCTGTAAACAAGAAAAATGTTAGAAGAATAAGCAAGGGAAACTACCGTTCTCATTAGTGTCTTGTGTGGCCGCGATATAGAACTTTGACCTTGCATTACTATGCCAGGTTCCACATGTGCCGGTGTTTGCATGGTGGTAGATGGACACACTGCTGCACGTGTCTGTTGTCACATCCCAAATCTGGCTCAGTCTGAAGGGAGAGAAACTTCTGTTTGAATTAATGTTGTGATTTATTTGTGTCAGATCCTCAGGTCCTGTGTTTTTGTAGAAGAGAGTTATAAATACCTTAAACTTTAAGAAAAAAATTAATATGTGTATCACTGCTGCAATTATAGTTACTGTAAAAAAAATTGAAACACTCTGAGCTATGGTGTTTCAACTTGTGTTTTGATTTTCTGAGGTTAGAATTTTGTTATATTATTTGTCTGTTTTATTATAAACATTCGTCCTCCCTCAAACAAGTTTATGTTAAACAAAGTTAAATTATATATTTACAGTGTTTAATGTTTGAGAGTTTTTTAAAATGAGGTAGTATTTCAATATTTTATTTTGGATTGTAGTTTCAAACAAACTCTAGCTCACCTTGTTCATTTTACCTAGTTTCAAAAAATGCTTAGAATTGATTTCAATGTACAAAGAGTCATGTTTGTGTGTGTATTACCCTATTCTGTCTCAAATTGATCATAAATCCAGTAGAGGAAGAAAAATTTTTCTTAATTATATACTTTCCTGTGCCTGACACATATAGTAGGTGTTAAGTGCTTAATGGGTGACTATAGCTTATTGATCAACAGTGTCACCTACTTGCATTCAAGAAAATATAGATGCTGGGTGTATACACTATTTTAATTGATATAATAGTTTATTAATTTGTCAGTTTCAGTCAAGAATCTTTTAATAAGAACTTGCATCCCAGAAAGTTAATGACTAGGTTAGTGAGATTTCAACAAGTTTTCTGACTTTAGTATGCTTGGCATTCCTTTCTTAGATGTTGAGATTTGGAACTGCCATCTAAATTCTACACTCAGGGCAAGACACTTAACTGTAGGAGGTGGGTCTTCCTGGTGTAGTATCAGAGTCAGGAATGTTTTCATGATAACAGGAAAGAAAATCACTGACATAAGAATATGAACACATTCTCCTACTCTTAAAAATGTTAGCAAGTTATTGAAAAGAGAACCAATAGCATTCATAGTATCATCAATTAATTAGATAGACTTTAAGATACAGGGTGGGGCAAAAGTGGATTTACAGTCATTTGTGGGGAAAGTAGTACCGTAATTAATAAATAATAATGCAAGGATAAACTGTTCCACGTACTCACAGCTGTAAACCTACTGTTGCCCCACCCTATATATTTATGCTCTAGAAAAATGATGCCGTGGTTGCTACTATTTGCTTAATATGTCCAAGTGCTCAAAAATATTATACTTATGCATCGTTTTCTATTTGTTAGAGTCAGAGTAGGTAGTGGGGGAGAAGGATGTATAAATGAGGTGTGATAAGTGCAATAATAGAATATATTTTAAATGAATTCTGAGGGTCAAAGTAAATAAAGGAACTCTATTAATTACTCCTTCCTTTATTGACACCATGTGTAAAAATACATACTTCTCTGAAGATACAAGACTTTTGCTGTTTGTATTTTCTCACTATTTATATGTACATTAGTTTTATTTTTGCCTGTAACCATGACTTGCTCTTGTAAAAACTGCCCAACCAGTTGTCCCGACAGCCGTCCCTCTTGTACCAGCTCACAGGTTAGTCAGTGCAGGGCTGTCGCATTCCGGAGGCTTAGACCCTGGGCAGTACATCCTCAGATCTTTGTGCTTTTGTTTTTCACAGTGACTGCTCTCGACCCTTCTCCTACTCCTAGCTCAGCAGAGTTGTGATGCGGTGCGTGTTGGGTCCGAGTTACCTAATCGGTAACATTCCAAGACGTCATTGTTGGTCATTCCCCTTGCTAACAGATTTTCAATAAGGCTTATGAATTGTCAGTCACTACAAGAAATTGTGTTCTCTAAAATGGGAAGGGTATTGCTTAGCTGAAATTACATGAAGATTTAGTAAATTGTAGTGAAAATCTATATAATACAATGAGATACTCTAATAATTTGTGTGACAAGTATTTTCTTAGCTACGAGGGTTGACTAGCTAACCCTTTCAGTGAGTTTACTAGTTAACATTCTTGCATTTGGTATAAAATACTTCTTTTTTTGTAGACTTACTTAACATAGATAAAGGCTAATCTCAATTTTAAAATGTTTCTGTCTACCATAGGTATAAGATAGATGGACAGAAAAATACTTTTTCAGTCATACTACTAAAAATACTAAATTTCTGAATAAAGTTTTAAACATCTGTATTTTAGCCAAGACTTTCAGAAATAGGAATGTGAGAATGATTTCATTTGCTGTATTCGTACATAGATTAGGATGAAAGTAATATAATAGATCATAATTTTGTTAATAGTACTTTAGAGAATATTGAAAATCATTCATTTTTATTCTATTTGAAATCTAGTTAGAGACTTGGTTGACTAGCTTTGCTTGACAGATTGTTTCTTCATGGTTCAAATTAACATTGTAAACAAGATATTAGGGAAATTATTGAAATACTTGGGAAAACAAAGCCTTCATGAGCACTTATAAACATATACGTTCTCAGTTATAGGATAAGCTAGTAAAAAATCATTACCAAGTGAGAAGCATGGTAGGTGGGAGTTGTGGGGTGGTCGAAAGTCTTCTCTGTGTATATAGTCTATGTATCTTCTTGATTTTGGAAACTTGTAAATATTTTACTTAATTTAAAAATAAAACAGGAGTAGATATACCTACATATAAACATACATTTGGGGGGAACAGGTTTTCCTGTAACTTTATAGCCATGCATAGAAGCCGTGTAACCCCAAGAACATTATTTGAATATATAAAATTAAGATATTTTTCTTTGTCTGAAACCCTAGCATATTTAGTGTCCCTGGTTTAGTAAAGTTGATCTGTGTCTTCAACCAAGTAGAGTTAATTTGAAAAGGATAATTCAAGTAGGAATAGGACATGGTTTCAGTTGAAGTCAAGGTATGTACTATAACATGACTGATAGGTAGTCCATTTATTCTCTGACAAGCTAGGTGGGTACCGCTGATTTTAGAGGAAATTTCAGGTGTTCATTTTACCATTAGTTTCTTCAGATAGCCCCAAACAGGGTGACAGGAGGTGGAGGGTCACCTTTTTTTTTAAATTCTGAGTTCACTGAGGCTTTCAATGAAAGGATTTATGGGTCCATTCCTAACATCTGGGTTTTATTTTTCTTAAAAGTAAGAGATTTCTTTTTAAAAGGACCTTTCCTTTGAAGTAAGCTAATTTTTTTTTTATTAGAAAACTAACTTCTTTTGGTTATATGTGTGTGTTTCTGAAGATAAGAATTAATTTAAGAGCCAGGTAGGAGATTTTTTAAAAATGATAATAGACTATAGAATATGATTTCCAGAAGAGGGCCTAGATGTGCATCTTTATAAAATTTTAATTATTTCATTTATGTTTCAAAGTAAAAGACATTACACTGACTTAATACATTAGTTATAAAGGTAAACATATTTAGTTGTTACATTATGATACTATTTTATGCCATATTTAAAATCATTTCCTAACAAGATATTTATTACCATAGCAGAGAATATTAAAATGTGATAAGTCTAGATAGTATTTCTTTTTTTTTTTTTTTTTGAAGGATTTCTAAGTACTTAAATAACTACAGGCACACAGTTTACTTGTAATAAAGAATGTTAATGGGGAGGGTAGAAGTTAATTAACTAGACCCTTAATAATGGGTCTTTCTGGTCCAAGGAATCTCATAATTGCCTCCAAAGCTAGTTGTGTAGCAAGTTGTGAGATGAAATATCTAAATTTGTGTAGTAGTCATCCTAAATAAAAGGTTGCCTTTAGGCAAACTTTGGTGCCTTTATTACCATGTAAAATGCCTTTTAATGATAAGCAATATGTATTGTCAGAATAATTTGGGGGATAGAAGTCCAGTGCTTCCTGTTCACTCAAGATTAAATTGCAATAAGGGTAAGACTCTACAATGCGCACAGTTTCTGCTCCCTTTGGAAGAACAGAACCTTTAGGCAAGCTTTATGCACTTAGCAGTAATTTGATAATCTTATAGTCACTAAGAATTGATGAAATGTGTGGTAATTTCTTTGAAAACTGTATTTGAAATGAATGAAATGGAAAAGCATGGGGATATTTTCATTAATCTTAATATAAGGAATATACAGGTTGAAAAATAACTTAGTACATATTTTCTGCAAATGCTGTATATTCTGAACTGATTAACTTTATTGTAAATCCCCCCAAAGAATGTTTAATTTCTCCCTTAGGGATTGCCCATTTTGCACCATCCAAATACTTGAAAAATCTGGTCAGTCCGTGCCAGCACTGCAATAGGATAAGTTAGTGAAAATAGCCTGCTTGGCTTCTGTTCGGAGGACCCGATGAAAATATATTCCGTTTTCAAAATGTTCCTGCAAAGACTTATTTGTGGAAATGATGCTTGCCCTTTCAAACTCTTCCAAAAGGCAGGTTTAACCAAAATGCAGAAATAACCCCCTGAAAGTTTGAGAGGGGAGAGGGGTCTGCGGCGTGGGGGCGGTCCCCTGTGCTGCCCACCCCCTCCCCCGTTCAGTGCGTGGTGTGCTTACGGGTTCCCTGGAGCGGATCACCATATAATTGATGTGCAGTCTGCATTGCTGAATCCTGGACTGCACCATTCTGTGTTCAAGGGAAGATGTAATCTGATCCCTCTGCTGCCGAGGGAGGAATCTGTTCAGTCAAGGCTTTGACAGGGCATAGTCTCCTCCAATAATCTTCGCGGCTCTCTCTCATTATTCCCTCGAGTTCTCCCCAGTCAGGCTGCATGTATGTATGTGTGTCCCGGGAAGCGGTTTGCTACTGAGCTGCATTTCCCTGTACCGTGGAGTTTGGTTGCCGGTTCTGCTCCCTAATCTTCCTTTTCTGACGTGCCTGAGCATGTCCACATTAGAATCTGTGACATACCTACCTGAAAAAGGGTTATATTGTCAGAGACTGCCAAGCAGCCGGACACACGGGGGCACGGACTCACTGAAGGGGAAAAACACAGAAAATATGGGTTTCTACGGCACACTAAAAATGATTTTTTACAAAGTAAGTAATCTGTTTTCTTCCTGTGTTGTATGATTGTGTGTGTGTGTGTGCCTGCCTGAGAAGGAAAATCTGTCTCATCAGAGATGGCTGCAGTATCCTCTAATTTTGGTGGGTGGCTGGATGTCTGGTGTTCTGTTTTATATTGTGAATGTAAGCAAATAAGGGAAAGACGTAAGCTGTAAAAAAAGCTTTAAATTTAAAAGAAAATGTATGCTGGAATCTGAGCGTTTTTCACTAACAATATATTCAGACTTTAGAAATGTGGCTCTGTTAAATGCTGACCTGGAAATACTCTACCCTTAGTTGGCTTTCAGTGAAGCTTTTGCCTTTAATTCTTCTATACCTTATATCTATATATTTTTCTTTTCTCTTTAGTTGAGTTTTAAAGTGTAGAATTGCTAGGATATTAGGGATTTATATTTAAAGAGATCATATTTACTTTCTGCACCCCTTAAAAATTGCAGAATTAATTTTTGGTTCTAAACTCAGTATTTTAAGTAAACAATATAATATTTAAAAGACTAGTGTAGTCATATGGAGAATGCTTTATTTTATAAAATATTTTAAAGATAAGAATCCTTTCTCGGTGATTCCCATGATATGTATTTCAGGCATTTTTATTCATTGAAGGTTTTCTAGGATGGAAATAAAGTTTGCCTTCAGTGGCAAATGGCATTTGCACCAATGTATTTACAAGATACCAGGGAAGTTTTGAAAGCCGGTATTCCAGACTTAATTAGAATGAATAGCAAAGTCCTTCCTAATCATTTTGAAAGTAAGGATCTGTGGAAGTTATTTTAAAAACTAGAATTTTTTAAAGGTCTGTACTGACTGACCTTCCTAATAGATGCATTTGCGTATATGCATGTGTGTCTGTAATTTATGTACATGCAAGCACGTGGCTACCTATGTATTCAATCTTTTATACTTATTTTTTATTTTTATTAAAATCATTTGGAGAAAGAAAATAATGGTCTTTGAGAGGAATTACATTAAACAATGTAATAAGTACAGAAAGTTCTGAAGGGTCGAAACACCACCACTTCCATTTATTTCCAGTAGGTATTCCATGAACTATGGTATACATTATGGATGTACTTGTGCCCTCACCTCTAGCCCCAAGTATTGTAAGGTCATCCCTGTATTTTGAAAGACTTTCTTCATGATGATAAGAGCATAGTCTTTATTATTGAATGTGGTTCAGAAATATTTTTACAGTCTTGTTGGTTCTCTTCAGTATTTACACTGTGGCATAATGTGTTATGATGTCCCCATGTGAGGCAGTAGGTAAGAAAATAAGGCTGCTACAAAGCAAGGGTTTTCACCTTTTTATAAAAATGAGGATAGCTATCTGTCATTCTGGGGTTTCTCCCACTATGATTTTCAGTGTTACAGTACTTAATTAGCAGACATACATCTTGAGAGGGGTTGTTGAAATAGAAAAAGTTGAATCCTCCATATCTCATTTTCTGGTTTTATGATATATGTATAGTGCAATGACCTCAGTTAACTGACAATGAAATATATGTATTTCAATATCAATGTTGATCAGTTACAATTCTGAATATATTTACAATATTACATATATAGAGCATAATGGAATACTTTAAAGCTATAAATGTTGGATATACCTTGCAAAGATGGATAACTCTTTCTTTTTAAGTCTTTTTGTTGTTGCTTTTCAAATTAGAATGTTTGTCCTGAGTATCTGTCAGTGGAACTATATTCTATATAAATATCAATTGATGGTTTTTCCCCCACCTTTATTATGCCATCTCTAGACTTCTCTCTCATTATGGACCTCCTTTTTAAATTTTTTTTACTGTCCTCATTGCCCATATGCATTGCTCTATGCCTTATTATAATCACTTTTCAAGATCATTTCATTTGCATTATTTTCTTTACTCTTTATAATATGTTTTAATTCAGTTATTGTTACTTCCATTGTGAAATTTTGAATTTTGTTATTTATTTTATCTTTCTTAAAATATGTTTTTAAAGGAAAATGAACAGTAAAAAAGGCATATTAAATATGGTTCTTTTCTGCGTGGGTTAACATGACATTTTCCCCTATGTTGGTTCTTAAACTGGAAAATGTGAAAGATGTATTACTCTCAAGGAATATTTATGATGAATATCAACTTTTAAATCCCCATATACTGTTCTCTGGATCAGACATTGGAGGGGGGGCATTCACTTTTCCAGTCTTATAAAGAGTAGAACAAAGTAGAACTAATAGAAGAAACTATGAAATATTTATTTTCTATATTATTTAACTATGCCTAATTAACATTGTAGGCATAGGAAAATTTAAGGTTTTTTCAATATTACCAATGATAATGTTAACATTTGATAGTGGGACAGGTGATTTAAAAAAATACATATCTTATTTGTTTTACCTTGTAGATGAAAAGAAAGTTGGACCATGGTTCTGAGGTCCGCTCTTTTTCTTTGGGAAAGAAACCATGCAAAGTCTCAGAGTACACAAGGTAATGCTAAGCCCGATCGTCGGTTCTCTCATGATTCTCATGTTCTTCTTTAAAGATTGGAGTATTTTAGAATCAGTTCTTTCAGTTCATTCCCATAGAATTATAATGCCACTAGTACTATTGACTGTTTAACATATTGGGAGATCACTGAATATTGGGAAACACCTCATTTTAAATAAGGAGAAGAATGTCTACCACTGTACCCTTATATTTTGTTACAAATACATTGAAATAAGACCAAAGCAGAAGTTCTCTTGTCAACAAAATTTTTAAGTCACAATTTTTAAGGAATTCTAAAAAGTAAATCCAAAAATACAAATATGAGCAAATGTATTGTGTTACTATAGCAACACCTGTTCTAGAGAGTATATTTATATATGCCAAATTGAAGATACATTTATTAGCAGTGAAATAAACCTCACAATTACTTACTAAACCATATTTCATGAAATTACTGTGTTAGAAATCTCCTTTTATTTGCTTGGTAGGTCTTATGTTTTAACACATACATTTCTACACCAGTAGAATAGTTTCCATAACAACTAAATACAATTGTAGTCTTGTTTGCTGCACCATTCCATCATTTTTGGATTTTGCATCAGTATAAAACTTCCCACTCTCACGCTAATTAGGCTAATTTAAGCCCAATATCTATTACCCAGCCAATTAAAAATGGCTTTGGGTGTCACTTGGAATGTGGTATTTTAAAATTTAAATGACAAAAGTATCTTAAGAACTTTTCTTGGTCTTTTTCTTTTTTCTGCATAATTGTCACTTCTTCAGATACCTGATTGAAAGTTAGCTAGAGAAACCATGAGAACTTCATGGAGGTGACATTCCTTTTTTCCCTGAATATTTCCATTTAGAATTATTTCTATTCCGTAAGATGCAATAGAATTAATGTTGCTCAGACATAAATTTTTATGATTGAACATTGTTACAGATTGAATTTTTTTTCAGAGAAAACAGTTTACATTTTTATTTCATTCAGTTGTGAAAAACATTTCTTTCCAATGATACTTAATGAAATTTAGAAATTACAATAATTAGAATAGTTTTATGTACAAAAAATGCAGGGATAATGAAGAAAAGAAAAATAAAGCTATCCCTTAATTATTTGGGAAATGTTTTTTGTGTTATTTTGTGCCCCCCGACCCCCTCCTTCTTACTTAACCCTCTGCCTGTTGACGATGTCACTGTGTTTTGGCACCTCCACTGGCGGGTGCAGAGTGAAACTCTTCACTTCATTTTTGCTTTTTCCTTCTAGTATTGATCAAGTAATTCTTGGATGAGAAAGCTGAATGTTAAAAATGTCTACATATTTTAAAAATATATAAAGAGATTCAGTTAGCTATATAATTTTGGGTCTTTTCTTAATATAACTGATATCAGGACGAAGGTTTTAAATTTTTTAGTTTTAAGGCAGCTTATAAATGAATGATGATTTTTTTTTACTACAGAACACACTTCAGTAAAATTTGTCTTTAGTTGCTCACTTTTTACATCGAGAAAGCACTGAAAAGGTGAAAGTTTTATTTTTAGCCTTTTAACATGTAATATTATTAAAGTAAACCAAACAGGATACTCTGTCTTTTGGGAGATATTATCAGTGTATACTTGATATTTTTAAATTTTTTGACAGATTTTCTAATAATAAGATGAAATTGTCATTTTCCATTATTTTTATTAGAAAATTTAAGTTATATTCACCATTTAAAAATTGTTCCACTTCAGAGAATGAAAAAGAGCTTAGCTTTGAAATTTGATAGAGGAAAAAATAAATTTAATTGTTAGAAATTTTCATAAATGTATAGTGGTGAAAGATTGAAAGGTGGCAGATAAGATTTTTCTGTAGAATCTGGTGATGGAGCTACATTTTTTAACAAAATAAGGAGATGTGCTAGCTAGAAAAGAATTGAGGAAATTGTTTCATTAGTAATTTATCAGAGCTTGATATTCAACTATTAGGATATAATTTGTATGTTCTTTGGATTTAAACACTTCATTATCATAGTTCAGTAAGTCGAAGATTATTTTACCAGGAGAGTTAGTTAACTCAGTCCTTCTGTTCCTTTTTTTAACTGTCTCTAAAATAAGAGATGTTTAGTATTTACCTTGAGTTTAAATAATTTATTGAGGTTAGAAAGTAAACTTAAGATATTAATAACAGTTGTAACTGTACTTTTTCTAATTAGTCATTTTTAGGAGAGTTAGACATTTTTAGGGATGGATCACTTAGTCCTAACCCCTCATTTTATTAGTAATGGAACTGAATTTCAGGTTTTAAAAAACTGTCTGAAAGTTTAAATTGTGAGATAAAAGTGTTTAGATGGTCTCATTTAATCATTTGTAGTATGTTTTCAACACTTAGCTGTTTTGAGTAAATATATTCCTAATCAAGGTCTTTGCGTATCAAATATTATCTAGACTAAGCTTTATAAATAAAAAACTGGAGAGAAATAGACATATTATAAACAATTTTGAATGCATCTGAGGCAAACTCAAGAAACAGTGTGACTAATGAAATGTCCAAAACATTTGAACATACTATTTCCATGTATGAATTTTTTTAAGCATTTATAAGTCTCACACCCCTTTTTATAAAGAAAATTTCAACTTTTATTTAATAATGTCACTTAAGACCAGTCAAAAGAGAAGTGGAACCTGTATCTTCTAAGGAAATATTTTAACATATTTGTATGTATCAACAACTTGCAGTTTTGCCATAGAGATTCTGTCATTTGGTTGCAATTAGCGTTGCTGGGATAATAACAGGTGGCTATGTAGGAGGGAGGAAATTTATTCTAAGAATAGCAGGATAAGTTTTGTGTATCCTTGTTCTCTGGGAATAAGCATATAAAAATAATAATCTGATTGATGTTTGAAATATGCCAGATCATCATTCTTATAAAATTGGAGCCTGTTATTCTTAATAAATATCTGTCTTTGCTTTCACTCTTGTATTTTTTTGTAGTACCACTGGGCTTGTACCATGTTCAGCAACACCAACAACGTTTGGAGATCTGAGAGCAGCCAATGGCCAAGGGCAACAACGTCGCCGGATTACATCTGTCCAACCACCTACGGGCCTCCAGGAATGGCTGAAAACATTTCAGGTGACATGTCTAAACACAGTACTTGAAATGTTCCACTTAATTGCTGCAAAAAAAATAAGGGAGATTATTCGGCCGTGGAAAGGAATTGTTACGTGCTATACCTTGGATGAACCTTGAAAACATTGTGCTAAGTGAAAGGAACCAGACACAGAAGGCCACATAGTGTATGATTGTATTCCAGAACAGGCAAATCCATAGAGGCAGAAAGTGGATTAAGTGATTGCTAGGCTGTGTTGTGGGGGAGGTTGAGACTATCTGCCAGTTGATACGGGGTTTCCTTTGGGGTGGCAGGTGCTCTGGAGTTGGATAGTGGTGGAGGTTACACAGCAAGATGGCTGTGCTGGAAACCACTGAAGTGTACATTTAAAATGATGAAATTTATGTAATGTGAAGCATATCTCAAATCAAAAATGCTATTAAAAACATGGGAGCTCATTTTAATTTTTAAGTGTATTAGGAGAGTCCAGTGCTTATTTTATGGAGGTGTGCGTTTGCATTTCTTTTATGGTTTTTAGGAAATAAGACCTTTCTTCCTCTGTATGTTTGGGTTTTGGGGGTTGCTAAATGTATTTCTGTTCGAAACTGCATTGCTTGGAAGTACGCATTTAGGGGGAGTAATGTTGGAAACTCCACTACTCTGTCGCTGGCAGCAACTTGCCTGCCGCTGTAACTTTAGCTAGTAGCCTCCAGGGTTGATGCAGCTTCTTTGCGGTGTGCTCTGCTTGTGTGTGGCTTATTGTGCTCACATTGTGATTACTATGTTATAGTAGCATTTAAATTCTTCAGAAGTTCACCAGGATGATTAGCTACATCCAAACCTTGAAAATTACTAATTTTATAACTCATGATAGTTATATTAAATTGATTTCTCTCTTCCTTGGTGAGATAATGCATACAAACCACATTTTTAGCAAAACAGTTGGCGTGGATTAAATGCTCTCTTAATTATTCTTTGTAAATATAAATAATACAAATTGTCTAAAGTGTAGCTACCTGTGATATTAACCACCATTCTAATGTAAAAGGAATACATTTTCTTCTTGCTGCTTGATTGGCAGTATTTTATGAATTTAGAAGGAAATAATGGTTGAAAAAGAAGACGCTTTATTTGCCGTCTCAGACACTGCCGGCCTGAAGTGGGTGGAGGTGGTGGAGGGAAGGCCTCCCCACAACCGAGCTGACCGGCCAGAAGTGTCAGTCATGCCGAGGCTGAGAATCTATGGTTAGAGGAATGAAAAATGCACTTTGCTGGTTTTACAATATTTATTCTGAACCACGAAAATTACAAAGAATTGTGATTTATTTTCATTGTCATAGTCATTTAGTGATTAAAGTTACCTTGCCCCAAGGATTAGTCTCTCCCCTCCTCCTGGGTTCAGGATTTTTTTTTTTAAATTAATTTTTACCCTGTACATGCCCTCAGAGTCTAAAATTTTTTGTTCCATTGTTCTCAGAACAAAGTTATTTATCAATAAGAGGTGAAAATAGATCAGACATAAACATAATCTTAAAGAAACACTTGAAAGATTTTTACCATCTTTGACTGAACCAAGGGAACAGGAAAGTGGGTGTGTTGTACCTGCGCACACATGTAGGTGAGCAACTCCGCACTTGAGAGTAGTGCACTGATTTCATCTCATTTTTATAACATGTACCAGCATGATCGAAAATTACAGTTACTGATGGTTTCACAATCATTGTAGACAGCCTCCAAAACATTCATAGTATATGAAAAGCTTTATTTCTTATGAGAGGGTAGCCCAGAGTGAGATTTCAAATGAGTATGGATCCATTTTTTCCAATGTTCCAAAATATTCTTTGCTAGCCATTTAGTTTTTTTCCCCAATTTTTAAAGGAGCATTCTCAAATACTGACCTATATAGGAGAGGGCATTTGTGCATTATTTTGCAGTGAGGGTGTTTTAGGGAGTCCTTTGTTCAATGTTTGCTTGTTTAGGTAGCTCATGCTTTTCTCAGTGAAATGTCCATGCTGCCACATACTGTATGTCATCAAATATGAGAGACAATAGATTGTTGGGTGCATCACAACTTCGGAAATGTTAATACTCTTTTTTAAAAGCTTATTTCTTAGGATTAATGAGATTCAGTAAACTAAAGAATAATAGAGTAGCTTTTGTTCAGTAAAAGGCCCATTTGATTGCTTTTCATATGAGAGGCAGATGAAGAAAACTTGTTCTTAGTTGATAGGAATAACATGTAAAATTGTCCCTGTGTGTATACTACTGTTTGTTTTCCCCCCCAGATATTCTGTAGCAAAGAAATCAGCTAGCAACAAAAGGTCAAACGAGGCAGGCAGATCAGGACCTTAATTCTTTGAGTCCTGTGTCTGTCTCTGACACACCCAGGGCTTGTGGCTGTTCGCTGCCCTTTATTTTCAGGGCTGATGAGAAACGAATCACTTGCCTAAAGGGCTTGCAATGCTTTAGTGCTCAGCTCACAGAGAGATGCAGTTCCTTAGTGAGGTGGGGTTCAAGAGTTGACTTATGTTGGATAGTTGAGGGATGATTAAGCTGGTGTGGTTTCTACAGATATGCTGTGGGGGCATTTAACGGTGACTCTTCTGTTGCATAACAAGCAAAATGGGAGAGTTTGTCCCCTTACTGTTCTGCTGTTGCTCCTCAGGCAGTGATACAGCATTGTTTTGGTCCAGTTCCATCTACTCTGACAAAGTACTCCATACTCAATTTATAAATTGAATGAGAACAAATGACACACCATTTTGGATAAAGGGAAACTGAAGCAGAATGCCACAGTAAAATAGAAGTCCAAATAAAAAACAAAACAAAAATCCCCAGAAATGTACTGTTTGAATTTTCAGGTGCCATCGATTCTGCCTATTTTGGCAGCCAGGTTCATGCTTTAGATTTAGAATGTTAATTTTGGGGAAGAGAATTGTTTTTGTTGTTTATGTCATTGGGGTGTTAATATTTGGTTTTGGAAATTTTAGCCTAGGCAAAGACACCAGTAACACTGATATGCTCTTATGTTCAAATTTATATTCAGAGGCATCTGAATAATTTAGACTGGGTAGAGACACCAATAACATTAGCATTCTCTTACGTTGAAATTATAGTCAGAGGCGTCCTGATATAATGGGAAAGCACATATGATTTAGAAGAAAAGCTCTTAGTACAAATTCTGGTTTTGTCTCTTAATAGCTGAGTAATTTTGTTGATATTATGTAATGACTCGTGCCTTTATTATCATCCTCTGTAAAATAGATATAACACTAAAAAGTTGTCAAAAAGGAGGAAACATGCAAATGTGCTTAAAGCTATACTTGGAAATATAGTGGAGACTCAGTAAATAGTAGTTTCCTCTCTTGGTCAAGAAATAGCCTCTGTGAACCTCATTTTCTTAGGTCTAAAAAGGGGTTATTATACTGATGCCATTAGCTTAACATTATTAGCATTATTTTAATCAAAGCGTGTTTCCATTGCATTAAAACTACATATGTACATTGAAAATTCCTGTTATATACAAAATACTGTTTAAAATTACAAAGTAGAAAACACGTCTGTGTTTTTTCATTAAGAGTGGAGTAAAAACTACTTTATTGAAGGATTTGATCAAGTTTCCTGGTAACATTTAGAAATGTTTTCTAATTTATTTAGATCTTTTTTATTTGACAGTCAAAATATTGAAACAGGAAATGAGTTCAGTATTGCTTTGCAATTGTATTTGAAACAGTATGATCAAGAAACCTTATTGTATGAGAAAGAGTTGAAGAAAGTCATGTATTTGGCCAGAGAAGACTAAGGAAAAACACTGTGTCTAACATTTGGAAGAATTTCATCTAAAAATATGATCAAGCTGATTCTTAGTTTTTTCAGAAAACAAAACCTGGACCTTACTTTTTGAGTTAGATTTTGATATAGGTTGAAGTTAACCATCAGAATTGGCCCACAGTAGAATGGAAGGCAGTAAGTACTACCTGCTGGAACCATTGGAATAGACTGGGTAACCACCTGCCAGAGGTACGAGAGAAGTGGTTCTCTAGTGCTGTCTGAAGTCATAAAATACTCGTGTGTATCTGATTGGGACAGTAAGGATCGTCCAGGTGTTATTAGTCGGTTTCACTGCTGGTGTGTGAATCACCTGCATCAGCCCTGGATGAGTTGTTCATTTAAAATACAAAATGTCCTCAGCCTCACCTTGACCATCTAATCGTATTCTTTCATGGTGAGTTGTAGTACTGTGCTTCTTGGATTCCTCAGCCAGCATTTGGGAGCCACTGGTTGGCCTAAGCCCCTCATTATACAGGTCGGGTCTCTGCAACTCAGTCTAAGTTAGGGACTTCCGAGTGGTTCCACAGAGAATTGGCTGCTGGTAAAGCCCAGGCCCCTGAGTACAGTTCAGTGCTCCTTCTGCCCTTCTTTACCACCTGTGTTCTCCAGTTCCCAAAAATAAAATACCAGTTTTATGGGGAGTTTTCAAGTCGGCATTTGCAGTTTTGTCCACAAATTAAATTTTGTGTCTGTAGATCCTTTCTGAATTTGAAATGTTTTTTCCTGTCCCCTTTAATATGGTCCCACATAATTTTACCATGAAAGACAGAAGGAAGATTTATTTTCTTTTTCAGGGTAACTACTTTTCAGAACAGAAATAAAATAATTATTGTCAGAATTATCCAACAATTTTGCAGATCAAGAAATGAAGGCTGTGGGGCTGCGGGGGTTAAGTTGTAACTCAATTAGTGGCAGTGTCTCTTCCAAAAGTTGAATTTTCTGATCCCCAGTTCAGTGCTCTTTCCACTATTCCTCATTAAATGTTGGTGTGGGTTGTTGTTACTTTGTTTTAATATAGTTAAAATTGCAAGGCTTTTCAGTTCATACGTATTTCTCCTTGCTGCTAAACCATGTATGTGTACAGAATTTGCATGTAGTCTTGGAACCAGACTGAGTAAGCAAGGTCTGGTGATCCCATCAAATATAAAGGATGGAAACACTCCAGTGGGAGTTTTGAGATAGTGTTGGTGCAGTATTTCTTGACTCTTTGGGGATTCATACATCGATTCAGCAAATGTTTATTGAGCATCCGTTAGGTGCTAGGCCCCACTTTGGATCTGGGCTACAATAATTAACAAAGTAGAACCACCCCTCCCCCCCCACAAGACAAAGTTTCTCGGGACTTACATTCTAGTCAGGAGGATGGGGTAGGGGGGTTGGAACTGGTTTGCAGTTTTAAAAGGTTGCCCAGAGCAGGACATATGGAAAGTAAGCCACGTGGGTATCTGGGAACAGCAGGTGAAAAGGCTCTGACACAGAGCATGCTTGGTGTGTTTGAGACATGGGCGAAGTGTCTATGACTGAAGCAGAGCAAACCAGAGGGAAAGGAACAGGAAATTACAGCCTCGTTGGCTAACCTAGACTTAGGTTTTTACCTCCGAGTGATGTAGGTCTGGAGGATTCCAGGCAGAAGAGTAACTTTTAGCAGCATCACTGTGGCTCCTTCGTGGAGAACAGAACAAGGAGGGCAAAGGTGGGAAGCTGGGGGACCAGGCAAGAGGTTATAGAAATAATCCAGGTGAGAGATAATAACTTAGACCACTGTAATAATAGTCAGATTCTGGGTATATTTTGAAGTATAAGGCCTTAGAATTCATTGATGGATCAGAACCATCTACCAATGAGAGTGAGGGAGCAAGGGATGAGATGGCTCCAGAGTTTTTGGCCTGAGCAACCAAGAAAGTTAGTTACATTTTATTGAAATAGGAAGGCTGGTGGACATTCATATCTGAAGAGAGAGATCATGGACACGTTATGTTTCTATCACATACCCAAGAATACCTGTTGAGTGAGCAGTTGTATACACAGGTCTGGAGTTCAGGGAAGAAATCCTGGCTGGGGAAAGGAGAACGGCCTATGTGATCCAGACCGTTGCTGGAACCATTCAGCATTCGTGAATTTAAGCAGTTAGACTGTCGAATATGTCTGGTCCTTGGAAACAGTCTCATTTACTGTGTAGTTTATAGCTTACACTACTAACCTTTATCAGGCATATTTTTCAGTAAAATGTCACAAAGTGACATCTGCCAAATGTATGCCTAATTTAAATGTGATATAATTTTAATTCTATTTGACTTGTTAAATGTTATTTAACACAAAATGAAAATATAGTTTACAGTTTCCGAAACATTTTGCTATACAGGACTAATTTTTGTCTTGGCTTTGCCTTACAGTATATAGAAATTTCTGACACTGTTTCTAACATTTACCTGCGATCCAAATTAGTTATTTATGTTCTATTCTGCCTTTTTTTCATTATATATTCCATCTCCTAAAATGCTTGATAAAAGATATTTTTCCATATTTTAACATTTATATACTGTATGTTAATAGCACTTTTCTATTCCTTTTTAAAAATCAGTAATAATGAAAAAATAAAATATGTATATTACTTTAAGTTAGAGGTGTTCATAGTAGCTATAAATGTAGTTAAAAAATATAGTATATAAAGTAGTGATACATTGAAATACATTTCACTGTCTTTTTACTACAGAGGATTATTACATAGAGTATTTTTATTTTTTATATCAAAATTTAACCATAAGCACTTCTAAAAATATTTTAAAGTGGGCATTAAAATCTCCTTACTATATGTAAAGGAGATTAAGGCATTTATAATAAAATTACTCAGTTATTAAGTGATTTAATTAAAGCTGCATTTTAATGAAGTCAGCATAGTCATCCTTTACCCAAAATAGGTATCTCCTTATACTAATGTCCACACACATTTGTAATGTAGACAGAGGGGAACAACCTATTATAAAAAGCCACATCAAATCTTGTGAGGAATGTAAATCAATAAATCACAGCTTACAGTGTTGATACTAATTGGTCAGAGATGAGTGGAGACTGGTCATTGTAAATTTTGCCATAGGTTAGTTTTGAACCAGGATTTGAATCTGTGTGAGGGAAACTGAACAAAGTAATCAAACTTCAAATTAATTACTTTTAATTGCTCATGTGTGTGCATATACACGTGTGTGAGTATTTTTAATTTCATGTGTGAATCCTCTCAGCCTAACCAGAAAGGCTACAAGCCGAGTAATCAAGGACAACGGTCTGGGTGTGTGTGTAGAAGTAAAAGGAAAGGACACAACCTAGTAGATTGTCTTTCCTCAAATTTGTTGATACAATGGGGTGGTTTCTCAGGTTTTTGTGGTGGTTAAATGAGATGATGTTTGTGACAGGTACTCTGGATGTACTGCTGAAATGTTCGACAGAATTATTTCATGATAGGAAAGAAGACATGAAGTTTATTGTAGAGTCTACATAAATACTTTTAAAAATAAAAAGTGTTCCAAATAAGGCTTCCTTTGTCGTCGTTATATCTCAGTTTTCAGTTAGTATTTCACGTATTACAAAATGCAGGTTCCTGATGTGAGCAAGAAATGGAGCTAAAATCCAGATCGTTCTAGTTCTAAACCTCCCCTATTGTTCTCTCTTCACCCACTTCTATAAATGGACATAATAATGCGCAAAGGTACTTAACTTAGCCTCCTCAAGGATATTCTTTCCCTTAAGAATCAATCCCAAGGTTAAGTGTTTTACATGATCATTGTAAGGGGAAATTTTAACATTTTAAATTATTCACATGCTTTTTAGTTTTTCCTTTTAAGAGTAATGGCTTTTCTGTGCAGATTTTTGAAAATTGTTTAAGAAAAACACAATTTTTTAAAGAATTCCCTAGTATAGTTTAAAGGAGCTCATATTTTTGAAGTATAATTATGTGTTTTTGATTTTCATAATATAGTACATTTATTTCTTACCCTCTTTTAGTCTTTGTTCATATTATAATTTTACTATTAAGTCAGCTACTGTTTTCTACTGTTTGCTATTTTTTTAATCTAAAATTATTTCACACAACAAATCAAAGCTTTTTTTTGTTTGTTGAAGACACTTGCAAAATATGCAGTGTATTTCCCAGTTACTAATTATTCTCTAAATGGTGCTGCCATTCTCCTCAGATGAGTGCTTCATTAAAACCACCAAGTTTCATGGTACCCACTTGAAACAATGTAGAGAAAGAAATGTACCAAAATTCTCTATTTACAAGTAACTCAAATGGATATTTCTGTATAAAATTTTGGTTTCTAAACCACTATCTTAGTAGTAGATGAATAAATAACAATTATGGAAAGGTAATGCAAAAATATTTTTCCATCAAAATTATGACCTTTTTGAAAGCTTTTATAAAATAAAGGTAGCTAGTAAATTTGATGAGACTAATGATTATCACTTCATTGCCTTCTGGAGAAAATATCACTATATGAAGTTCCTTTTTATGTTGTGTGTAAATGTGGATTTTTCTTTAATTTGAGGCATCTGTGGAAATAATAAAGTTTTCTCATTCCTCTTTGATAGAGCTGGAGTGGACCAGAGAAATTGCTTGCTTTAGATGAACTTATTGATAGTTGTGAACCAACCCAAGTAAAACATATGATGCAAGTGATAGAACCTCAGTTTCAACGAGACTTTATTTCGTTGCTCCCTAAAGAGGTAAGGATGAGCAATTATATTCTTCATTTTGTGCTACTTGAGAACATGATTCAATAGCTACCACCTTTAAATACTGTGATCATGCCCCTGGCTGGTGTGGCTCTGGATTGAGCACGAGCCTGTGAACCAAAGGGTAGCCGGTTCGATTCCCAGTCAGGGCACATGCCTGAGTTGCAGGGGCATGTGCCCTGTAGGGGTACTCTAGAGGCAACCACACATTAATGTTCCTTTCCATTTCTTTCTCCCTCCCTACTCCTCTTTGAAAATAAATAAAATCTTTTTAAAAAAACAACACTGTCATCCTAACTATTCACTATTATATTCATCTTATTATATCTATTCATCCTATTATATTCACTATTGCCAGTTTACCACTTGTAATTAGTGCTAAAAAAGGCTGTAAATAATAACCTGCTATGACTTAATATAATTTTCAGGTTAAAGTATACTTATGAGCTGAGTGACTTCTTTCTACCACTGGATCAAGTCACATATGGGAGTAAGCTATTAAGTTTCATTAATTTGTTTCTTCACCAAAATTTTCTCCCAGGTTTTTTGAAACCCAACCTTTAGTTGTCTTGGTATGTTCATTAGATTTTTTCTTTAAATTCTGATTTTATTAAAACAGCAATTTTTTCTTATTTATCCTAAGTCCCTTCAAAGCTAATAGTTTTATGATTTTATTGAATTGTAGTTCGGTTACTTACAATGTATAATTATTATGTTTTGAAATATATGGAATTTCACATATATGTCTTTTTCTACTAATCATTCCCCTTTTTTCACACACATATGCACAGACACACACACACAATTACAGATTTCCTATATCAGCTGCATTCTTAAAACATTTCTTTTGGAATTATTTATGCCCATTTGTTTTTATATCCTTATGTAAGCTGACACTATGTTTTAACTGTAGGTTGATTATGATCTTGGGCATTCTTGACTGTAAAATGAGTCATGGTTTAGTTGTAATTTTTATTGATGATATAGGCCACATAGTTTCATTTTTTCATCAGAAATAGTATAACATTAAATAATGGGGGAGGATTAAGTATAGAAGGGGGGGTGGGTAGGGCAGGTGAGAGTAATGGGAGAAAATGGGGACAATTGTAAATTGAACAACAATAAAAAAATTTTAAATAGTATAACATTGAATAATCAATGTCACCATATTTTCACAAAGTATATGTGTGTCACTGTTATATGTCAGCTAAGCAGGCAATATAAAATGGTAATGTACTGTTGCAAATGATCCTGAAACTTCCAATTTGAAGAAAAAGGAGTCCGTTTTTTTCAGATAACCATTCTAAATATCCTAAAGGTATTTAAGATAGTCCCAATAATAATTTCAGATTGGATATGAATAAAATAATTTTATTGTATTTAATTTATGAAACTAAGCATAATTTCAGGAAAAAAGCAAGGTAAAAAAAAAAACACCTTATTTCTGAAATATTTCTTTTTTGGAGTGATTTTTTAAAAATGACATTGTCCCAGAAAAAACTTTCATTCTTGCTGGCTCATTCTAAAACTGCATCCTTTGAATGGATTTGACTTCACGAAAGTGATATACGCTCTCTTTGCCTCTAGAAGGATGGTAATTATAGGAAATGCTTTTTATGAGTATTTGACCAAAAATGAATTTGTTCCCCTTTGATATATTCTTCCTAGTTTCCCTTGATGTCCTTCTTATTTTAGAAGATAGTATTTTTGTTAAAAGATAGATTTTCTCTTCATCTAGTTTGCCCCCTTATCTCTGAGAATGATGAGGTTTTGTTTCATCTTTGTATTTTCACTTCTTAACACACAGAAATATGATTTAAAATAAAAAGAATATGAAAGTATTTTGAAGAGTCTAAGAATTAAGCACAAATGAAAGTTTTTTGGACTAAGTGTTTGTTTTTTTTTTCAAGATTGCTGAGGGAAAGAAGTAAAGCTAGGCAGGAAAATGAGAGTGAGCCCTGACTTAGAATATTATCTCAGAATCTCTGTTTTCTTTATTTTCTCCAACCATTAGAAAAATTTCTCCTACTTTGAAAGATGCTTTATTTTACATGTAGAGAAATGATGGTGTAGTTCTGAGTCCTGAAGGAGGTGAACATTGTCTTATTGGAGGTAGAGCACTACCACCACTTAAAACATTCCCTTTGTGTCAGGGAATGAACACATCATAATTCTGTATAATTCTTTCCAACAGGTCTCAAAACTTTTTACCAATATTTACTTATTAATCTCAAAAACCTTGCCAAAAATCTCACTAGTCTCCTTGGGAGGCCTCTGATAGACAGCATTTTCCTTTTTTTTTTTTTAAATAACCAAGAAAAAAGCATAGTGATACAGTAGATGACTTAGAACAAAATCTAAATTCTTAACATAGGATCAGCCACCATTTTCTTGTTCTTTCACTAGTTTAATCCACTGAAGTATAGCAATTCTGGAAAAGCATTAGCTACTTTTAAGTATAATATGGTGATATTTTATATAGCAACTCTCACTGAAATTAAAATTTCGCACAAGGAGAAGGTAATTATCTGAAATAGATGTTCAATTTAAGAGCTTCTATCTGGCAAGAGTGGTCCTTAGAAAGAATTACTAATCTAAATTTTACCTTTAAGATAAATGAATAGAAAACTGCATTAGCTAGATCGTTTGACTTGGCTATAAGAACTTTATAACCCCCTGCTACGTAGAGACGTAGTTTGAGATAGTGCCCATTCCCCGTCCCCTGTAAGGAACCCCACGTAACAAACCCTTGCTTGTTTCGAGGAACTGGTATACTTCCCCATAATACACACTAAGAATTGTGTAAGTAATTGCTGTTCCCTTTTTGCTTGGCAATTTAATTTTAAAACCATATAAAATATTGTTGCTAGCATATTTGTGTTCTACTTTTCCCTGCGTTAACCTTTCTTACTTGTTTTTTTCTGGTTCTGATTTTTTTAAATGCATATTTTCCTATTTCACTGTATGTATTTTCTGTAATGCCTAGATGTTTTCGTGGAACTGGCTAGGGGTAAACAGACAAACATTTAATATAAGGAAGTTCATGGTTGAGTTCCTTTACTATGCTAAAGGAAAAGTGTGCCGGTTTACCTATGGAGTTAGCAGTTCAACTTCGTTTAGTGCCTGCATGTTTCTTGACATTTCTCTGTAATGCGTGAAGACCTGGGACTTGATGATCTTCTAGTTATCAGTAACAGGAAATTTCACCCGTTGACTTCAGAGTATGTTTCAGATCTAAGCTGCTCTGGATTTTTTTCCTAGCCTTTAAAATCCATTCTGTAAGTTACCTGATCTCTACTTCGGCTAGATAACTAAAGCAAAGAATAGACTTTTTCATATGGCCATTCTAAATATCTTGAGCATAAAATAGCATCTCTTACACAGAATCAATTTTGTGCTTAATAATTTCTGTGTTATATACCAATTTCACATGGAAGATTAATAATATGGTGATACTGTATTACGTTACTGTTACACTGACTATAAGCAAACTTACCCAGGCTTTGATTTGGTCATAATTTCAGAATTCAGTGGCTTATGAAATACCCATTAAAAAATGACATTGTTGAGATATAGTATTCAATATGTGTAATATATTTGTATATGTGTATGTGTATATACACATGTACATACAGGGTTGAATTTATTTGTGCCTTGTTTAGATCACTCAGGTTCTATATGTGGTACTGAATGATCTTTCCTGACAGACCAAAAATAATCATTCCACAAAGTTTTCTGCTGTCAACAGTAGTATTAAGTTGAATACTGACTAGTTGAAATACTTTTTATATAGAATGTACTCCATAAATTTGTGATTAATGATGAATTCCGTGTATACAAAGTCATTGGGAAAGCATAATTTATATCATATAATTTTTAACTAGCATTAAAAAACAAATCATACTTTTACTCCCTTACTAGGGTCCTTGGCCCTTTAAATGATAGTTTGTTTTAAATCCTTATAATTTAATTTATATGAAAACTAAACTTCATTGCTCTGTTTCTTTTTCTTTTTTTATTGCTCTTCTTACATCATTTCTGTCCTAATATAATATAAATATCTATGTGATTTCTGTGGCTAATTGAATAAACATACTCAGAAGCTTTCATTCCCTTTTTCTTCTTTTTCCAATTCCTTTATTTATTTGAATTGACTTTACACAATGAAAACAAAATTGATGGTTTGCAAGTATTGGAAACAAAATTTTAAAATCCTATACCAAATAGCTGCTTCCAATATATAACTGTATCTGGCCCATTAAGAAAATCTCCTTAAGCAGTATAAAGTAATTAGCACCCAATTGCTTTTATATGTCTGTGGAGAGGTTTACTAATTGACCCCTTTTGTCATTTACAATAAACGGTGTAAATGTTTGAAAAACACTTGGATGTGATAAAGAACTAATAACTGTATCTATCAGAAATGCTCTGAAATTATACCACACAGAATATCAAGAAACCTCATTTCTTACCTATAATCCTGCTTTCAGTGAATTGATATTGGAATGAGGAGAGAAAAAAGACAAAATTTAAACAACCAATAAAAGTAAAGTAAATTGGTAAATAAGTAGGTAGGTGGTGGGTGGATGGATAGGTAGATCAAATTCGTGAGTTGAGATGCTCAACAAAAGCAAGAGCAGAGGCTGGGAGGTCTGGTAAGTGTCCTTTGAAGAGCTGGGGAGTTGGTGGAGTGAGGTCCATAAAAACCAACTGAGTGTTTGGATTTTTTAAATCTAGTATGTATTTGCTAAGATCAAATATTAGAGGTGCTGCCTTTCATAACTTTAGAAATTAGTATGTGGTATTAGTATTATATTACATTTATCTGTAAGTACTTTGTCCATAGAGAATGATTAACTTACTGTTTAATACACTGTGCTTTTCCTTCTCGTAGCTGGCACTTTATGTGCTTTCATTCCTGGAACCCAAAGACCTGCTGCAAGCGGCTCAGACATGTCGCTACTGGAGAATTTTGGCTGAAGACAACCTTCTCTGGAGAGAGAAATGCAAAGAAGAGGGTAAGGATCGTAGAGAGAAAATGTGTTTTAAAAAAGCAAAGTGATTCCGGAAAAATAGAAAAATGAAAAGTTTTATGTGCAAGTAGAATCAACTGGTGGATAAATGAAAAAGAAAACTTTCCGCAGCCTATCAGAGAATCAAGTTTGAGTCCTCATTTGCATTCACCTACTTACATAAAATCCACGTGATTCCACACGCTCTCATGAGCCAAACCTTGCTGCCAATGCCTTTAATGAACACTGTAACCAATAGCAAATATATCCAATTTGCTTCTCAGTCTCTAGTAGAAATAATACACAGTAAAAAGTAAAGATGAGGTTAGGATGATTTAAGGGAAATTCAAAGCTGTGTTAGCAATTAAATACTCAAATACAGGTGTACCCTCATGCTAACTATTATATTTAGTGTATAATTTTGGACACCTCTTATGAACTGGATGTTTCTAAATGCTGAGGATATAGTAGTAGACTCCCATTTTTCTTGCCTTTATGGGGCTTATGTTCTGGAAACCTGTAAAGAAAGAATTTCCTTTCTTAGTACAGGAGTAGGTATTGTCCATATTAATTTAAGAAAAGACTTTTTTCCCCCAGCAGTCATCTAGAAAAATAATATTTTTGAAAAAATATGTAAAAATGTGATTTGCCTCTGACAAGCAACATTAATGAGAAACAATTTTTGAGCATGAGACAGATACCCCAGTGGTTGTCCCCCCTCGTGGAGGTTGCCATGTGAGGGGGGCATGGGTGAGGGAAGCCTGGGGGTGTCCAGCGCTGCCTCCGCCGAGCTTGCGGCGTGGACTCAGTGGAGAAACTCTCTCTTCTCAAGTGTCTGTGTACATAAAGTGGGATGAGTCATCCCTGCCTTAGCTTCTCTCACGGAATCATTATCTTAATGACTTTTTAAAATAATGGTAACATTTACATAAAATTTTAACCATTTTTAAGAGCGCAGTTTAGTGGTGTTAAGTACACTCACATTGAGCCATCACTACCATCCATCTGCAGAACTTTTTCTCTCTCCTAGCCGAAACTCCATGCCCATATGTCAGTAACTCCCTGTTCCTCCTCCCTGCAGCCCCTGGCAGCCAGCCTCCTACTTTCCGTCTCTGTGAATTGAACTACTCTGGGTGCCATGTATAAGTGGAGTCATATGGTATTTGTCTTTTCGTGACTGGCTAATGTTACTTAGCATAATGCCTTCAAGGTCATCGGTGTGGTAGCATGTGTTAGAATTTTTTTGAAGTTGAATAATCCCTTGTTACATCTATGCTATGTTTTCTTTTCCTATTTATGCATCAGTGGACACTTGGGTTGCTTCCACTTTTTGGCTGTTATAAATAATGCTGTTACAAACACGGTGTACAAATACTTGTTAAAGTCCCCCTTTTCATTTCTTTTGGGTGTATGTCCAGAAGGGGAATTGCTGGATCATGTTGTAATTCTGTGTTCAGCATTTTTGAGGAGCCGCCATACTGTTTTCCATAGGGGTGACAACATTTCACATTTCCCCAAGCATTGCATAATGGTTCCATTTTATGTACATCCTCACCAGCATTTCACAGAATCATTCTGAGAAAAAAAGGAAATGGTTACTATAAAAGAACACCATACACAATACAAACTTTACATCGTTTTGTTTTGTTTTGCAATAATAATGTTAGAAATTACTGTCTAATTTTAGTGGTTTTCAACATGGAGAAAAATGAGGTATATTGTAAAATGTGTAATATTTATTTTTGGTGAAGGTAATCATACTCTCTAACTCTCTAAAACCAGGTATTGATGAACCATTGCACATCAAGAGAAGAAAAGTAATAAAACCGGGTTTTATACACAGTCCATGGAAAAGCGCTTACATCAGACAGCATAGGATCGATACCAACTGGAGGCGAGGAGAACTCAAGTCTCCTAAGGTAACTGAGCTTGCGCAGTGCATCCGAAACCGTGAGTCTGTCAGCGCCTAGTGTGTTTCTTGGCGACCAGTGTAACGTGACACCTGTCTCCAGTAGAAAGAAAACAATGTATTTTAAAATACCTGAAAACATAACCAACAATACCCTTCTGTTGCCACTTTCTCTAGTCTGACCACGCATTGCCTTGAATAAAAGATGAGTTGATTTGCATGTACTTCTGTCTTATGTAAATGAAAATTTCCGAATATTCTATTGAATTCTGCGTCATACACATTCTGCTTACCCATTTGTTCCCTCTCAGACCACAGAGCGTACATGCGATTTTTGAGGAGTGCCCATGTTTTGTTTTGTCTTACTTTGGTGGCTTTTGTGTGTATTGTTTTTGTAAATTAAACTGTTATCTGACTCTTTGTCTTACAATATTTCAAATATTTTAAAAAAATGCTTGGCATTCTTAGATATAGTTTTATAACCGGAAAAGATCAATTTAGGGAGATAACTGTTTTATTCCTGTGTATAATTATGACAGGTTTAGTTTGTTATAAGTTTAAAAGTTGGTCATTGTTGTCGCTCTTGTCTTCCTAGTGAACAGGTGCTTTTGTTTTTGTGTCAAATTGTAAAACTTACATGTGTACAGATAAAATAGATGACTATGAAGTACATTTATATTTGAACCATCTTCATGAGGTCATAGTAAAGTTATAACAGTTGATGTCTCAAGTATAAATAATAGAACATGGAAACAATAAAAGGTTTAATACTTGACTCATCATCAGCCAGGAATGATGATGCTTCATGTTTCATATGAACTTTAATCTAGAAATAGACTACAGATTACTGCCCCTATTGATGGCTTCATTTTTCTCTTCGCCGGTATTTTCAGAAACCATTTAAAACATTCCTAATCTGTCCCTCTACCCCGTAGGTGCTGAAAGGACATGATGACCATGTGATTACATGCTTACAGTTCTGTGGTAACCGAATAGTTAGTGGTTCCGATGACAACACTTTAAAAGTTTGGTCAGCAGTCACAGGCAAAGTAAGTTCACGTCCCACACTTCACCAGTCACTGTTCTGTGTGTATCTTTGCAAGGATCAGCTGCTGGAAGGAAAACAAGGATTTGTTTTGCCCTTAACTTATTTTGATAGCAAATATCGGAGCTTCTGATTTAGCGTCTTCTTGCCAGGAAGATGATGTTTCTTATGCAGGGATGTCAGCAGTTTCTTCTTTATTTAAGTAGTTTTTCTATTTCTGTGATGTAGCTATTAAGATTGTACAGATTTTGCTTTATCTTTTTCTTGTCTCATTTTTTTCCCACCTTTTTAACCTAATCTAAATTTTTATCTCCTTCCTTCTTAATCTTTTTGAAATATGATTTGAGGGATATTTGTTTTTCCTTGTAAACTGCTTTGTTGATAACCTGCTTACAGTTTAGAAGTTACATAAATCATGTTAATCAGACTTATCTCGCCCCCTCTGATGTGGAAGTTAAGCAGACTATTTGCATAGGAGCTGGAAGGGAAGAGCAGTCTGTCTCACCAAGTACAACGTTAGACCCCAGCTGTTCTCTGGCGAGCACTTACATACATATCTGTCTGCTGGAGAATATTTTTACCAACTGACCACCTGAAAAATAA
Organism: Tonatia bakeri; assembly: GCA_004024845.1. Taxonomy (NCBI): domain Eukaryota; kingdom Metazoa; phylum Chordata; class Mammalia; order Chiroptera; family Phyllostomidae; genus Tonatia; species Tonatia bakeri. The sequence goes on from PVIA01001875.1 coordinate 180,289, forward strand.
TGGAAGAAAGTGTGAGGACCAAATCTATGTCTTTTAAAATGTCTTCTAGCATGCTGATTCTTGGGCAGAAATCTTCTAAGCATTCCAAGTTAGGTGTTAACATTTTTTAAAGCAGCTTCATATTTCCATAGTAAGATTAGTTTTGGAGTGACTTCAGGGCTTTAATGTCTGTCTTTACTTGTCTGAAAGTACCTTGCCTAGATGAAATGCAGTATGTAGTCACACCCAACCCTGGCGGCATTCTTTCATGGAATCCACTCCCAGGGATGAAACCAAGTTGTGGCGTTAGTATTATTTCATCAGAGAGGCCAGGCTGGAGCTTTCAAACGTCAATGATAAATGTTTACTTTCTCCATGCTTGTTCCTCAGTAGTGGGTACGTGTGGGATATGTTATGCTCCTGAATCAGCACACAGTGAGTAGTGACGGGATCATGCGGTAGTGATGTGAGAAATGATCTCTGATATGCCAAACAGATTGAGTACATACAACTTTACTTCACATTTCAGTGAACTAGTGAAATGTTCTTTAAGTCGTTTTTCTTTCTGCCCCAAAGTAATCATCTTAAGTGTTTTTCCAGTGTCTGAGGACGTTGGTGGGACACACAGGCGGAGTATGGTCGTCACAGATGAGAGACAATATCATCATCAGCGGGTCTACAGATCGGACTCTGAAAGTGTGGAACGCGGAGACAGGAGAGTGCATACACACCCTCTACGGACACACGTCCACGGTGCGCTGCATGCACCTCCACGAGAAGAGGTGAGGGGGGCCCACGGCGGTTGGGATTCCCCAGCCCTTTGTGTAGAGTTCAACTTATATAATACTTCAGCTGTGTCTAATAAAGAGATAGTGATAATGTGCTCTTAAATTAGACTTCAGTTATTAGATTACAGATGTTTCTGTGCTAGGAAAGCAAGAGTGTATTGGCTTAAAATTGGGAGTGATTTTTAAATTTCTCTCCTCATTTATTAGTGTTGTTGGCTTCCTCCTTGGAACTCTCTTCTCTCTAATCTTGAATAGCATCTTATTGTATTGTTCTACATCTTAAGGACTCATCATTTTCAAAAAACAATTTTTTTTCTCTTTTTTGCTACTCATATTCCTGCTAGTGGCACAAATTCAGCTATTCGGGCTTCATCTCCAAGTCTTTAAGATGATGCACCCATCCCACCCTCACTCCTTCATGTCCCTGTGTCTGGGCAAAAGCTGAGGCCTGTGGTGCTTAACTTGCTCTCTTATTCTCGGTCACCTGAACTATGACACAGTGTTCAGACCTGGGCTTCTCGCCTTTGACACAGGTGGCAGAGAACTCTCCTCTAATCACGACAGTGCCACTGCCCTTTGGGAGCCTTCTGTTGCCTGCAAATGAAGGACAAAACCCTCAGTCCAGTTTTCAGAATGGTTTCAGCCAAACCTGACTGCGTGCTTTTTTCCCTCAGTGCCGTGGCTGCTGGTTTCATCTCCTCCCACACCGCCCCCCTGTTCAAAGTCCTGTCTTCTGTTGGCATGTCTTCATGGGACACCCCTGGGACAAATGTGATTTCTACTCCATCGGTCAGAAAAGGCCTGTGTGCGGGGCCCGAGAGTGAATCCACTCCACTCTTTACCTTTAACCCTGCCCAGAGCATCTTCTCTGTTAAGAGCCATTACATTAAGGAGATTTCACACTAGATTTGTAATAGGTGAAGAGGAAGTACCCTTTTAATTGACATTTGAGTCTACTTTGGAAAGTGTGCTCTACTATTAAAATTTGGGGGATTGGTATCAAGAGACCTTACATTTCCGTTTCTATGTGTTCTGACTTAAATCTCTCAAAGCTTCCATTCTCTGCTCTTCCAGTGTGGGAACTGTGGCCTTTCTTTACCTCTTAGGGATGACGAAAGGTACCTGAGGTTTTCCGCAGTCCTTTGTAATCCAGAGATGGTTGCGGCGCTTGTGTGACACTGGTCTTCAGAAGGGCAGAGCTTCAGTAGCGCTGGTTCAGACTCCGAAGGGATTTCTGTTGCCTCCACAGATACATCTTCTAAAATCTGTATTTCTTAACGCGCCTGTAGCCTGTTGAATATTTATAAATAGAAGCATATGCAGCCTTTGAGGACATGTCTAAAACTGGTTCCTTTTACCAGAATATATGGTGGAAAGCACATATCCTTAGCTATTTAAATTCCAAATTCTCATTTGTTTTGTTGAATAACCTAGTCACAAAGGGAATATTCATGTGTGCATCGTTAGGATTTTGGGAAATGGCAGAAAGAATAAAGAAGAAAATTTTATTTTTTCAAAATACTACCACCCAGTGTTCTCCCATTAACATTTTATACGTGTTGTGCACATTAGCATTTCTAAGATGCAGGCTCTTACTGTATACAGTGTATGTAGAGCTGGCTGCTTTTGCTGCTTCTTCTTCTTTTGAAAATACAACATAATAGTTTTCAAATTCTTCCACGGAACCCCAAGGAGCTACTCAATCTCTGATGGGTAGAGGAACCAAAAAGGCAGAATCCTAGGCTCCCCAACTTCCTATGCCAATCAGAGTAACTCAGCTTCTGTGTATTTATATATCAGGGTTTTATATAGGTCTTTGAAAACAGGTGTTCCTAAAGAAAAGAGAAGTTTTAATCATTGCTGACTTTATATATCATGCTTTCTCACGTTACTGAAAATCCTAATACTTGTGTTTCTTTCTCTGTTTTCCCCCGGCAGAGTTGTTAGCGGTTCTCGAGATGCCACTCTTAGGGTTTGGGACATCGAGACAGGCCAGTGTTTACATGTGCTGATGGGTCACGTGGCAGCGGTGCGCTGCGTTCAGTATGATGGCAGGAGGGTTGTTAGTGGAGCGTACGACTTTATGGTGAAGGTGTGGGATCCAGAGACTGAGACCTGTCTACACACGTTGCAGGGGCATACTAATAGAGTCTACTCCTTGCAGGTAAGAGATCGTATCTCTCCCACCCCTTGGACGCTCTGCTAGTGAATCACCAGATAGTTTTCCTCAGATAACCCCTGTCAGGTTGTTGATCCCATCCAAGAAAGATGAATCAGATTACCTATTGTTAACATATACTTGAAAGCCAGCATGAAGAAAGCATATATTTTGAAATTATTTGTATGATTTGTTCTAGTTTTTCTGTGATTCATTTTCCCTTCAAAATACAAATATTTGTTTCAGAAACGGATTTTGGAGCCCTAAGTTTTGCTATATTAATTAATGGGTAGATAGTCTCATAGGAGAATAACCTGGATTTTAATAAACTCCCTAGTGGAGGATTAATTTGGCCAAAAGCTGCCCCTTTGCCTCAAGGTTGACGGACCATGTAATTGGGATTCCGTCCCTATCCGAGCAGAAGTGAAGCCTTTCCGCACGAAGCCGCTCTGCTCCCGCAGCGCTGCTGACTCACGGTCCTGCAGACGGAGTTGACCAGACTCGTTTTTTGTCTACATTTGGACCCGATATCCTTGAGTGGATTGCCATATTTTGAAATAAGTTAATGGCAAGTTTAAAAGATAGATCTCATTTTATTTTCTGAAAGACAGCATTTCCATTCAGAAAATTTTCAATTACTTGTGTGGTTCATTTACTGGTTATTGCCCATTAGTGATCCGCAAGCTAGTTCATGGTCCCAGTGCTGACTGTCCTGTCCTTGGGGTATTTGTTTCGGAGTTGATGGGAGACTGGCTGTGCCACAGAATAGTGACACATAGTAAAAAGGATTGTTGACTTAGAAAAGGTTACGAGTTTGGAGGAAGGGGAATTGGCTGCATTTGTTTTTATGTTTTGTGATATGCTCAGAGCCTTAATGAACATAACACTCTCCTAGTATTGGCCTCTGTTAATGAGCCGTTAGAGCTAGAAAAGAGGCAGCAGCATTGTTACAGACCTGGGAGTTAATAGACACTGACTGACTTTTGGTATAACTGGGGAGCAGCAAAAGAGATGCTGTGTAACTTGCTTTTGTTATCAAAATGCCGCCTCTTCATAATTCTCTGTTGGCACATTTCCTAATTGGCATTTAGGTTATTGTAAGTGAAATTTTTATTTTACATGCAATTTTTCGTGGGACTAACTTTTAAACATGAAAGCTGTCTCTAGCCCTTTTCACGCCTTAGGCTTTTACACCCTTTAGCGCAAGCTGTGTCATCGGTAGCTTCAGCTTCCTATTGGAAAATAGAAGCTCAAATGGCAGTCCTTATTAAATTCCCCATAGTATGTGGCTACTATGCGAAGCCAGGCAATCAGAAAATAATGTGTTAATTTTAGGTGTTTTGATTTCTTTTTACTTGTTTCTGCATCCTTCTGATAGAAGCTTCTGAGAATATGCACAGTGGAGTTGCTTGATGACGTGCCACCTGTCCAGGACCTCATTTTGTCCCTGGCATCGCCTGTTCTCCACGCCATCCACCCCGTCCCCTTAGGATTAAGGTCAATAAACAGGAGCAGGAGTGTCCACACATCAGGTCTAATGAACTGTGTCTGTTGTAGTTTGACGGCATCCATGTGGTGAGTGGGTCTCTGGACACATCGATCCGAGTCTGGGACGTGGAGACCGGGAACTGCATCCACACGCTGACCGGGCACCAGTCGCTGACGAGCGGGATGGAGCTCAAAGACAACATCCTCGTCTCTGGGAACGCAGACTCCACCGTGAAAATCTGGGATATCAAAACAGGACAGTGTTTACAAACATTGCAAGGCAAGTACTGGCCGCCCCCCTGAGCCCTGTTTGTTAAAAGGTGGGTTGTTAGTCAAAAGGGAAATGTGGAGCTTTTGCATCACAAAAGGAATTACCCTCACACAAAATGAAAATGCTTTCTTTGGATGAGTTTATGAGCATGTCCACTATGGCTTAACAAAACTAGGCTATCCTTGAGAAAAGTGCTAAATTATGTTTTTTAATATAAAATTTAAATTGCATTTTTGACATAAAACTTTAATCGCTTTCTGCGTGTACAGTTCACTCTACCTAACCTGAAAAAACAATGTGAAGAAAGACTTTGGCTGTATCACAGAAGCAACATTCTCATTTTATTATTTGAGTGATCATTTTATTTTGAATCTGTAGTCCAATTTTAAATTAGAGAGCTGTCTTGCTCCGGGAGACAAGGGGAAGCTCTTTAATCTGATAGGAAATTGCTTTGGCCTCAACTTAAACCCTTAACCATCTGCTTAACCAGGATAAGAGGGAGGGATAGTGCCCACTCAACTAGAGAAAGAAAAGTGTGAACACCACAGTATTAAGTGAGGCATGGCAGCGTTCCCTTAAGTCATGATTAACTTTTTATTGGTCGTAGCCAATAGAAAGTATATTTTTGTTTTTTCAGTGAGGCCGTCTGGTGAGTGTTATTGCAGCTTTTTACACATTGGTTTTGCCTCTTAGAGTTTTAGAAGAGTGTCCATTCGGCCTTTGCCCTTGACTGGTCAGTTCAAAGCCATAGCGCAGTAGGTCTCTATGCTTGTTTTGCCCATCAGCAGAATACATGAAGCTAGACTATCTACATCATCACCAAGAAAAGTTCTCATTTCTGCAGCCAGAAAACAAAATGTGTGCTGGTACTTAACCAAGCCTCTTGGAAGACAGAACTCTTGAAAGTTAATGTTTCAGTTATAAACACCTACCAGATTTTCTTACATTCCTGCTGATCCTAAAATACTCAGAACACAGTTTCTAAATATGCAGCATCTTAAATATTTCATATATTGTATGGTCTAACATAGAAGTCTACAAATTATGGTGCAGCTAACCCATAGCCATGGTTTCTAACCAGTAATTAAATTCCTTTGGTTTTGCCTAGGTCCCAACAAGCATCAGAGTGCTGTGACCTGTTTACAGTTCAACAAGAACTTTGTAATTACCAGCTCAGATGATGGAACTGTAAAACTCTGGGACTTGAAAACGGGTGAATTTATTCGAAACCTAGTCACATTGGAGAGCGGGGGGAGTGGGGGCGTCGTGTGGCGGATCAGAGCCTCGAACACAAAGCTGGTGTGCGCAGTCGGGAGTCGGAACGGGACTGAGGAAACCAAGCTGCTGGTGCTGGACTTTGATGTGGACATGAAGTGAAGAGCCGAACAGATGAATTTGTCCAAATGTGTAGACAATATACTCCCTGCCCTTCCCCCTGCGAAAATTTAAAAAAAAAAAAAGTAAAAGAAAAAGAAAAAAGAAGAGAAAAAGAAAAAAAATCCCTTGTTCTCAGTGGTGCAGGATGTTGGCTTGGGGCAACAGAACGAAAAGACCTACGGACTCAGAAGGGAAGAGGAGGAGGCGACAAACCGCAGCTGACAAGAGAGGCGCCTGCCGTCTCGTCACATGAAAGGCGTCACTTCTGACTGAGGGCAGCTTTGCAAAATGAGACTGTCTAAGTCAAACCAGGTGCAATTGTTTCTTTATTTCCTTCTCCAGTGGTCATTGGGCAGGGTTAATGCTAAAACGTCATTGCAGATTCTGTGAGTCTGTTCTTCTACCGCTGAGACCTAGAGAGGACCTGCAGTAACATCAAAACGAGTCTGATCGACTTTCTCATTAGAGAGCGTCTGCAACAAAGTCATTTTTCTGGAGTGGAAAAGCTAAAAAAATATACATTACTGTGAATTGTTTTTGTACAGTTATCATGAAAAGCTTTTTTCTCTTTTTTTTTTTTTTTTTGCCAACCATTGCCAATGTCAATCAATCACAGTATTAGCCTCTATTAATCTATTTACTGTTGCTTCCACATACGCTCTTCAGTGCATATGTTGCTCAAAGGCAGGAAGTTGTCCTGGGTTCGGTGAGTCCAGAGAGATGGATTTAATTCTTGATGCTGGTGCTAGAAGTAGGTCTTCGAAAACGGGGTCGTTGTCCCACCCCTGTACTGTACTCCCAGTGGCCAAACTTATTTATGCTGCTAAATGAAAGAAAGAAAAAAGCAAATTATTTTTTTTTATTTTTTTTCTGCTGTGACGTTTTAGTCCCAGACTGAATTCCAAATTTGCTCTAGTTTGGTTACAGAAAAAAGACTTTTTGCCACTGAAACTTGAACCATCTGTGCCTCTAAGAGGCTGAGAATGGGCGAGTTTCAGATAATAAAGAGTGAAGTTTGCCTGCAAGTAAAGAATTGAGAGTGTGTGCAAAGCTTATTTTCTTTTATCTGGGCAAAAATTAAAACACATTCCTTGGAGCAGAGCTGCCGCCGCCTGTTCTGTGGAGAAACTTTTCTTTTTGAGGGCTGTGGTGAATGGATGAGCGTACATAATAAAACTGACAAAATATTTTAAAAATATATAAAACACAAAAGCGAAATAAAGTCGCTGGTCAGTCTTAGTATTTTACAGTATTTGGGGAAACAACTGTTACAGCTTTATTGCTCTGAGTAACTGACAAAGCAGAAACGGCGCCGTCTTGTAGTAAAGGCGGCCCATGCAAACGAACGAGATGAATGAAGAGTCAATGGTTTGCCTCATTCTCCAAGAGCCACAACTCAAGCTGAACTGTGAAAGTGGTTTAACACTGTATCCTAGGCGATCTTGTTTCCTCCTCGCGTTTATTTTTTTGTTTGTTTTATTTATAGTCTGATTTAAAACAATCAGATTCAAGTTGGTTAATTTTAGTTATGTAACAACCTGACATGATGGAGGAAAACAACCTTTAAAGGGATTGTGTCTATGGTTTGATTCACTTAGAAATTTTATTTTCTTATAACTTAAGTGCAATAAAATGTGTTTTTTCATGTTAGTATGCCTGTTTCTTCCACTGAGGTAATAATACTAAGTTAAAATATTTACGGTCTGTCTCTAATATTTAAAATAGCAAAGTCTTGGTTTCTTGGCACTCCCCAGTGTGACTCAGAAATCAATAATACTTCCCGGCCCATGTTATGCAGCTAAAGTAAGGTGAATGCAGATTTTGTTTCCTTAGATTCTAAAGCATCCTCCACTGTCCTTGTCTCCGCATTGATTGCCTCGGGATGTACATATAGATACGAGATCTGGGTCCCCCAAACAGGGGCAGCAGTTAACAAAACCTTTGTGACCATTACAGCTAGAATTCCTATAAAAAGTTCATTTGTCAAATTTGACCACAGCTTGCGTACCCATCAGGAACTTTCTCTGCACAGTCTGAGAGGTGCCCACCACCCGGGAAGTGGGGACGGTAAGTCCTCACGTAACATCAGTAGGTTCCGCAACTTCAAGTGAAACGACACAAACGAAACCAGTCCTACCACAGGTTAATTGATTTAAACAAGAGTTGAGTTCCCGTGGCATTTTGTCACCATTAACATGAACCAGCACTGCACATGACGTCTTTTGGGGACGTGCGGCACTGTTCTCTGCGCTGTAAAGACGGGGGCGCAGCTGTGGCTCAGGCTGGTTGGGCGATTTGTAGGAAGTCAGGTAACTAGCAGAGCACCACAGTTTTCTTAAGAAAGAAACCTGGAATTTTGATAAATTTGGAAAAAAATAAGTCATTTTTGTGGTACCTTCAGGGCTCTTCTATCACCATTTTATGTAACACATCTAAGTGAAAAAAAATTGAGCCAGTTATTTAAATTATGTAGGCTTTCAAATAGCAGGTCCCCCCTTCCCCATATGTGCATATATGTGGATACGTGTATGTACGTGTAAATACAAAATCTCCAGTCATCTCAGCTATCCAAGCCATAGATGAACACTCAACATGGAAGCTACTTAAGGAGCACGTTTCTCACAAAGTGTGTGTTCTTTACTCATAGGGCCTCCCCTTTCCCTAAACTACTAAATCAGAACATCTAGGAACGGGACCCACATCTGCACTTACACTAGCTCCCCAGGTGAGCTACGGGCACAACTTCAAGGACCCCTGCCATGGGCACCATTCCAGTGAAGTTGGCTGTTTGTTGCCTTAGTCCACAACACATGACAAGCACTAGAAGATCAATGAGGAGTGACAAGTTGAAGGAAAGACAGAAAAGCCACATAAACACAAGGCAAAAATCCCAGCAGGCCGCGAAGTGCCGGGGCCAGCAGCCCTGCCCAGTTGGGGGCAAACACTGACCTCATCAGAGGCTCTGGCCTCACATTTCCTCATCTCAAAGGTGAAGATGCCCCGCCTTCTCAGGTGGGTGTGGGGCTGAAATGAAGGGCTATGAAGCACGTAGCACACTGGAGGCACTTAGCATTCAGTAAAAATGGCAGCTGCTATCAGAGCTTTAAGAAAATAGACCCAGATAATTGTAACTCTCTGTATCTGGGAACAATTGAATGTGTTCGTGACTCATCCAGGAATAGTAAAAATAGCATTTCTATATGTAGTGATTTAGATTTTTTAGAGTGGAGTAATGTAAATTTCTCACTGGAGTCTTAGAAACCTTGTCAAATAGGCTGGTATGGAGCACCTAAGAGTGATTTTTGTGTGCACAGTACTTAGGTGTTTGCTGAATATTATTTTATGAATAAATGAATAATCTTTATTACAGTGGATCTGTCTCCAAAAGGGAAAATGTTAACCTCATTCTAAAGAAACGATTGTCATTATAGTAAGAAAGGTCACAAAAGGAACTCAGCTCTGTAGCCTCCTCAGGGAGGATGCTCACCATCTTACGTAACTGTGCATCTGTAAATCTTCACGTCGGAACGTAAGCTGTCCTCACAGTTGGATGTCACAAGTTCCCAGAGATCAGATATTGCCGCAAACTGAAGCCTAAATGGGACCACAAAAGTAACCCATAAAAGCCCAGATCAAAGGGAGATATCTCCCTTTCTCTCCCCCCCCCCCTCACTGGAATTGTTCACAATTGGACACTCCAAAACTCTCTTACTGAGATTCAATAACCACAGCTATCTCAGTATCAGCAACAGCTACTGCATACCAAATGGTTAAGTTAATGTTTCAACCTACCTATTTGTTTAATTTCAAAAAGTAATTGGCATTTAATTATTTGTATTAATTACTTTTAAGCAGTTTTCTTTACACCTCTTGAGCTAGTTTGTTATCCAGTCTCCTGCCTGTTTTTCTGCATTGATTTGAGTCTGTAGTCAAACAACCGAAGAAGACCTCTGTGCTGTCCCCTGGAGCGAAGTGGGGTCCAGGGCGGCCTTCCAGTCCCAGCCGTGCCTTGCTTTCCACACCCCCTGCCCCAGTGAGCTCACTGCCGCTGTGAAACAGATGGACAGGGTGGAGCAGAGAAGATACTCCAAGGAGCCTGCCCAGCTCCGTCCTCCTCCTGCACCTCCTTCCAGTCCATACTGAAACCAGGAACAAGCAGCTTGGCAGAGCAGGAGTAGAGTCACATCATGTTTCCAATTCCTTCCCTCAGGTGCGTCTTCCTTGTTTCCCTTCTCTCAGTCACCCCTGAGCCCCCAGGTCAGGACTGTGACCTGTGTTTCATCAGACTCTTTGGCCATAAGGGATTCAACCTTGCTCCTCACAGCAGTTCTAGGAGAACCTCCTGGGGGCGGGGTGGTGGTTTTTCGCACCACTTGACGGTAAAAAGTGCCTGAGTGTTGCCAGTGAAGGAAATTAGTAAAAGGCTCCTGATGCAGGTTGCTGTGCTCCCTGCCTCCTGCATTTTGAAGACAGATTGTGTGTGTGCGTGCACACACACACAGGTACAAGAACATATTGGAACCTGGGAATACACCTCCTGTTCTCAGCAAGTTATAATTTATGAACCTCCCTTAAGCCTTTCTCCTTTTCATACATTAAAAAAAAAAAAGGAATGGGTCATAGAAAGGGAAGGTGTTGGTGGCCAAGAGGAGATGTCCTAAGTCTTTTCCATGACAGATCAGTGTCCTCTGTGTCAGGATGTCGTGTGTGTGTTCACACAATGTTCTTGGAGTCCTGCATGAAGTACCCACGTGGTAATTTGAAAAGCTGATGCGCAGTTTGTGACTTTGGCATTTTCTACTGCCCGGGACATAGATTGTAAGTTAGATCCATGGTGGCTGCACCTAGCTCCCTCTTGGTGAGAGTGCTTAACATAGTCGCTGAATCACAAACAAAAATGGCGTGGCATTGTTCATTAGCCAACACGTCTCATTATACATTCTCTTAGTGCTAGTGGTACCCAGGTGAGTGAGGTTCTTGCCAACTTCTTTGCACGTGGAGGAGACCAAAAATATCAAAAGGTAATTTCAAAGGTCCTTCAGGGAGACAAAAAGCACCAACAGCTAAAAGGACTCAGAATGTACCTTTCCCCAAAGTGCAAAGTATAAATAAATTCTAGATCCAGGTCCTAAGAAGACTCATTGCTGAGACGAAAAGCTGGCGACTTCCCAATTTGCAATTGGGTGTAAAAATAGCAGAGTTTCTATTTTAGATGATCCGATTCTCCCCAAGATTTTTAAGGACAAGGAACCACTGAATGGACATTTTGATGTTTCATTCTCTGCTTTGGAAAATCTATCCTGGCAAAACCCATGAAGGCTGTTTATCTTTCAGTTTTGATTTGCTCTGGCAGTTACGCTCTGCAAAAGAAAAGTTATATTGAAATCACTCTTGCAAATCAAAGGTTCAAATATAATGGACCACAAAAATATTTTGCGAATATGTTCTTTTTTAGGAGGTTCGTAGGTTATAAGAGAGACATCAAACCACCACTCACCACAAGAGAAGGGTTATTTGCAAGACTTTTTAAATGTATATTGATGAAGCCAATTAAGACTTCACCAAACATGATGCCTTACTAATGCAATCAGCAAGACAGTCCAGTCCCCTGCCACCTGGAGCCTTTCAGCTTGAGGATGCGGGCCAGCCCTGCTTGGGTGGCTTCAATAAACCTGGCAAGGACACAAGGAGTTAGAGCGGTTAAGAGTAAAACTGCCTACACTGGTAAGGTTTGGGGGACCTGAAGTTTGTAAAGGACCCTCTTAAAAAGAACGAAAGGAAATGAAATCCAAAGGGGAGCGTGTAGGATGATGATACAAATGACGACAATGATGGGAGCCTTGGTGATGCCCGTCCCATTTTTCCTGAGATACTTGATGCAAGTGAGGAACAGGCTTTTGCACTTTCATAGGCATGAGGAGAGGCAGGGCCACGCAGCAGCTGTATTGGTACATAGTATATCCTCTATACATGTTAGCAGCTGCTATTATTATTAATGAGAAATATAACTGTGTTCAGCATCCATCTCAGCCACTTGTGTGACTCTGGAAGATTTCAAAAATCTTTCTGAACCTCTTTCATCGTCTGTAGGACAGAAAGTGGTTGTGAATGTGATGTGCAAAAACATGGCAGCACCTGGTGCAGGGCTTGGCTAATTATGTACCCAATGAATGGTAGCCATCCTATTATCGTTGCCCTCAGCAATAAAGAAATTGGTGACCTTCTTTCAGGCCAGCATTTCAAGCTTAATCTAGAGGAGGAGACCTGTCCAAACTTACTTCTACATGTGGCAGGAGCCCAAGAGAGATGGTTCCCCTCTAGAAAGTAATACACAGTCCACTTTAAAATAACAAGTTCTCTCCCTCCAAAGACCTATGTAAGTAACAGTAGAGAAATTAAACAGGCGTAATCACCCCAAAAGGGGAGCGGGAGAGAAAAACGCAGTACCCAAGGGAAACAACAACTTGGGATGAAGGGAAGCATGGTGGAGTGGTGTCCAGAGAGGAGATGAGAGAAACTACCACCTACCTGCCCAGGGAGAGGGGGATGCAAAGGGGAAGGGAACTAATTCCTTTGCGGACAGCGAGGACAAGACCCGGGGCTGAGAGCTGGGGGGATGAGTGCTGGTAAGAGCACGTGGAGTGGGTGGAGCCCACTTCCCTTCCTCCTCTTCTTGCAGCCAGGCGGCCGTCTATGCAACGCCTGCCCCTCTCCCACTTCCCCCCACACCATTTACAAGACTCTGAAAGGGATGTGATTCACACCGAGTACGGAGCCACAGGAGAAGGCTCAGAAGTGAAAACAGATTAAAATGCACAGTCTGCAATTCTCCCCAGCTGGGGAGAATGCCAACCGGCTGGCATTTACCAGAGGCCTCCTCCCCAGAGAACTGAGCAACCCAGGAGGAAAAGTCTCCTTATAATGGCATTGGACAGAAAGGCGAGGGTTCCTTCAGACAAACGGGTGGCTCCCCACTCCATCAGTGGAGAAACTCCGCACCCAGGGAGCCCCAATCACACAAGGGGAGCTTCCTATCCAATTGTGAGTATCTGTCTCTTGAATATGATGAAACAGTAGTCCAGAACCACCAAACATCTGAGAATGACATTTAATAAGGAAGCCAAAACATGCATGAAATAAACTCTGACAAAGAACTATAATTAATATCCTTGATAAGATAAAGATACCACATCTTACAATACGGGGACAGAATGCAATTTTTAAAATCCCTCACGGATACTAAAATGTGATAGAAATTTAAATAGAAAAAAAGCTTGGATAGAAAATAAAAATTAAGAAAATCAAACAAAAGTAAAAAGAAGAAATGGGAACTAGGGAAACTAGAAAAGAGAGGATCACCCTGAGATATCTAACATCTAAATAGTAGTTTCAAAAAATAGCATAGAATAAGTTATTCAAAAGTTAATACAAGAAAAATGATCAGAATGGAAGGACAGAACCCCCCTAGATTGAAAGGGCCCACTGAATGTCTTTGAGTAGATAAATGGAAAAAATCTATACCGTGATTCATCACTCTGAAATAATTGGGGCGCACAGGCTCAAAAAAATATGTGGAGAGAAAGAGGGCTAAAAAAATAAGAATCAGAATTTTAGATTTCTCAATAGCAGCATCAGAAGCAAAGGTCTTCAAAATTAGGCAACTTAGGCTCAATTTAGGATTGTACACCTGGACAAATTGTTGATGATGTCAGAGGTAGAATAAAGACACGCCCAGACATACAAGAACTCCCATCATTACCACTCCCAAACTCTTTCTTAAGGAGCTTTTGTGGATTGCTTCCAAATCTTCCCTTCCACAAGCTTCTTAAGAAAGAGTTTGCCAGTAGATGAGTGGATTGAAAAGCTGTGGTACATTTACACCATGATCCTACTCAGCTATAAAAAAGAAGGAACTCTCACCTTTGGCGACAGCAGGGATGGACCTGGAGAGCATTATGCTAAGTGAAATAAGCCAGCCAGAGAAACACAGATACCATATGATTTCACTCATATGTGAAATCTAACGAACAACAACAACAACAAAACAGAATAGAAACAAACTCATAGAGAACAGACTGACTGCTGTCAGAGGGGAGGGGGTTGGGAGGTGGGGTGAAGGGATTAAGCAAAACCAAAACAAAACAAAAAAACAACTCATAAACACAACAGTATGGTGATGACCAGAGGGGAAAGGAAGGTGGGAGGGAGTAGAAGAGGGCAAAGGGGAGATAAATGGTGACAGGAAGAGACTTGACTTTGGGTGGTGAACACGCAACACAATATACAGATGATGTAGTATAGAATTGTACACGTTAAAACTACGTAACTTTATGAACCAATGTCACTCCAATAAGTTCAATAAAAATTTTTAAAAACAAGCTTTTGGAAAGCGTCCAATAAAACAATGAAATAAACACAAGAGAGGAAAACGTGGGACACAGGAAATAGGGATTTCAACGCAGGGGTGGGTGAGGGCAGCCCTAGGATGGCCACCAGCGGGGCACACTTGGACTCGAAAACCACCAGCTGAGTTCCAGCTGTAGGGGGCGGTGCAGCAGAGAGGCCCCCCAAATACAAAAAAGTGATAAGGCATCTCACCCTCATGACAGACCATCTCAGTGTTCAGAGCACAGTGTATTAAGCCTCAGTGCATTAAAAGCTATGCAACAGATAAAAATGAGGCAGCTATTCATTCAAAACGGTGTGTGAAGGAAACATATGCACAGAGCGGCGGTGAGCCCTGCAGTAAGCCTTGTTGGCGTAGCCGTGGAAGTGCAGCTACTGATGAACGCCGTCGCTAAAACTCATCTGGGGAGGGGAGGGGAGTGGGGTGGAGTGAAGGAGAATCAGTCCTCATCTACCGTAATTAGAAGTTATTAATGTTTAACATGGAAAAAAACTAAGAAGTAAGAGGTTACGCATGTTGCGGGAGGATAGGGTATACACATCAGAAGAATCAGCTAAAAAATTATGTTTGCCTTTGTGGGTAGGGGCAGAGACAGGTGCTGCGCTTTGATATGCTTTACTTCTTTGCGTTACGTTGCTAACAATATATATTTTTTGAAAGCAAAGCCAAAACAATCCATATAGCATTTTTCAGAAATAATGACATTTCTTAATCATTCCACTTAGTATCCATAACAAGGCATTGCCTAGTCTTACGGCACTCGGGGCTGCGCCTTCTGGGAGAGTTCCAGAGTGGGGCAAAGGTTAGGATGGGAGCAGTGTGGGGCACGTTACCGAGGTTCTCCGTGTCCGGTTTTTTTTTTTTTTTTTTTTTGGTGAAAGAGATCTAGTAATAATCTCCTTTCATTAGGCTGTTGGAGGACTGAATGGATGATGCTTAGCATGGTGTCTGGCTCACGAGCTCTCCAGAAAGGGCTCTTTATTCTTACCGCCCTCCTTCAGTCTCAGGTAAAAACTAACTTGCATCCAGGTCTGGAACTAGCAGGACCCAGAGCTTTGGGCTGCAGGCTCTGATTTGAGCACGTGTGAGGGGTAAACTGAGCTTTAGCCACGAGTAGCCGAGTAGCCGAGATCAAGAGCACTCACTGGCCACCTCTGAGGCCCAAGGATATAGCTCCGCCCCCCCCGCCCCCTACCCGCAACCCCAGCCTGTTTTTTAATTATCTCTTTTTAAATAGCAATTTGGAAACTTCCAAATTCTTCCACCAGGTTATCTTATACATTTTTTCTACTTGGAAATACTTCTCAGCCAAATGAAAATGACTGAACGTTTTTAAAAATGAGGTTAACGTTATCTCGTTAACTATTTCGCCCTTGTAATTCCAGATCAGAATTTCCAAAGGGCCAGAGTGGGGCTGGTAGAAGAATAGAAGCAATGGGTTGGCAGAAACTTCCTTTGCGCCTGTGTTCCGTCTGCAGAATGCAATGTGGAGAGTGAGTTCATCCGTCCCCTGACGCCAGGAGGCTTCCCCGTGCCTGGGAAGCGTGTGGTGAGGTGTAGCCTGGTGCACATTAGCTAAACCCAGCGCGGCTGTGACTGGGTGTGCCGTCACCGAGAGCTGCTGCCAACCTCCCAAACCTGCCTGAAATGCTCATTGGAGTTGCCTGTGGATTCTTCTCCTGCCCTGGCTGCTGTCTCTACAGGTTCTAGAACCAATGTAAGCCGGGGATCCACAGACTTGGGGGACAGGGGTGGCATGGGGGCTTGCTGCTGTCAGCTCAGCTCTTCAGGCTGAGTCCCACGGTGCAAATGACAGACAGCCTGGCTGATCCTCCTGAACACATCATGCATTGCCAAACAGCCCTCAGCCACAGTTCTCTGTCTGCTTGTGGCAGCGTGCAGGGTTTGGGTCCAGTGGCCACAGGCTGTTTATTCATTTGTGTGTGTTTCACTGTGGCTTTCTGGTTGGTGATCGAGACTCTTACCAGGGAGATTTCTGCAGGTTTCAAAGCAGTTCGAGGGACCCTCAGCAAGTTTTTTTCTTTTTTTGAGAGCTATTTATTTAAGCATCACATATCAACTGAAATCGGTTGTTTCTTGACGTGGGCAGCTTCTTGCTGGTCTGAAGTCATCAGGTACATCATAAGATGTACCCTTGAATTTTAAGTATGTGTGAACTGATCAGGCCTTATATCGCTGCCCTCGGGCCCTCAGTGAGGTGTGTGTGTGTGTGTGTGTGTGTGTGTGTGTGTGTGTGTGTGTGTGTGTGTGTGTGTGTGTGTTTAAGCATCTATCCATGGCCCAGGTCCAATCAAGCAACTCTGCTTCGTAACCAGGGTTCCAATGAAAGAATCTCTTATCTATTGATTTGCTGCTTCTAGAAATTGGCCCGAGGTCCCACACAAGTGTACCCTGTTGTTGGAAGAGAAACACAATGAGAGAAAGGCCGTCACATTTTTCCTCTTCTCTTAAAATCCGCGTCTCCTGCTTTGGTGAGTATCCGTGCGTCTGGCCCGACGCTTATGAAGCCTCGCCCCTGACCACGCCCCCCTCAGCCACCGAGCTGGGTGATACACAGCCTAGTGTTTCTATTTCCACTCAGCCAAGGAGTCACAGTGGAGTCACAGTGACGGGGAAAATAAATTAGAACTAAACGAGGCCGAGATGCAGAGTCCTGGAAGCATGACTGCCCAGGAGCACTGCTGGTGCTTTTATGTCTCCACTGCCCCCGGGGTGGGGGAGGGGGCCCACATCATCAGCAGCTGGCTGTCCAGCTAAAGGGTGCACAGGACAGAAGTCCTGGACCTCCAGAGGTCCGAATCTGCCGGGAGCGGGTAGCTTCCTTCAAGCTGTGCCCGCCTCTAAGTGAAAACAATCACTTACCCACAGGATGCTCTCAGGCCGTTAAAATGCTCTTCCTTCACTCTTTTCCCTTGCTCACCCCAAAGAAATCCAAATTAGAAAATGTAAGATAATCAGCAGAGGAGAACAACAGATCAACTTGGGGCTAATATCAGTAGCGGGGAAGACCAATTAACAAATTCATGAATTGTGCTGTTTACACTCCTATTCCTAAGGTTAATTATGCGATCGAGTAATAGCTTCTGCCTTGATTACAGGGCCCTTAGGAAGTATGAGTGTGTTTCCACTTTAGGAGGATGTTTGCATTTCAGTCCAGTGTCGATGGGAGGAACCCGCTCAGCAAATACTGCTTTTCGGATGGTTCTCGTCAAAGGAGCGGGTCTTCATTCACATAGCTTCAAGACTGTGTGTGTGAACAGAAGCATAATTCGAACACGTGTTCACACCCACCTATACATTTCTCTCTCTCTCTGCTTTCGACTATTGTGGGTTCTTTCCAGTTGCTGTGGGCTGGAGAGTACCGAGTGGCAGCCTTTTCCCACTGTTTCCTATTGGGAAGAATCAGTAAAATTAGCCACTTCACTTTACACATACGTAAAGAAAAAAAAAACATCACCCACACTGTCAGGGGACGGTCCCAGAAAGGCTGTCCCAGCTCCCTGCTAATAATGGCAGCTTGCGTTGTTGGGGAGATTTTCTCACAGCAGGCACCTCACGAGAATAAGTTCAAAAAGTTTGCACAGCAAAGGTAAATACTATCATCATCATCTCTCCTTTACAGGCGAAGAGACTGAGGCACACAGAGATTCTAAGAATATGCAAATTGCCCCAGCCCACCACAGCACAGCACAGCAGGGTTTGCACCCAGCAGTCTGGCTCCCAAGGCTGCACACTTGCCCACTGGGTGTTGTTCCCTCTCCCTCAGGGCCCCAACTTTGGTGCACAGTGTTAGCGGGTCATTTTCACAAATTGGAGAAGCATGTCATTTGTAAGTAATTGCTTCTGCCTGCCATCACTTCTGAGTAACCTGACTCAACATAATCAGAAAGGATATGTATCAGTGTTTGGGGGCGCTGCTGGAAGTGTTACAGAGCTGTGACCAGAGTGCTCTGTGAGGCCAATTCCTGCCTCGCCCGCTGGGAGCTCTGGGCCGGTCCAGGTTAGGAGCTCAGCAAGTGCTTGCTCAGGCTGGGCCCTCCCTATGGCAACCCAGCCGTGCCTTGAGGGAGGCCCACCCTGACTGGCGATGTGGGTAAGAGAAGAATGGCTTCTTGGCTTTAATAAGGACCTGTCCCCAATTTCTCTGGATTAAGATCGTTGCATCAAATTCATTTCTTCTCTCCTTCTTCACAAGAGCACCTGGTGCACCAGGGAGGCGGCAGGTCCAGCAGTTGCATGTCCAGGCTGCAAAGCCAGAATGAAACACATCAAGCCCGGGCCCTGCAGCTTACAGTTGGGGGACCCCAGCACTGTCTCTTACAGTCCTTGCACAGCCATGGCCTCATGGTAAAAGAGCACCTACCTTCCAGGTTGTAAGGAAGACAAAATCAGATAATGCAGGACCGCTTCAAGCATGGTCCTCGAACCAGCGGCAGCAGCCTTGCCAGTGAGCTCCTCAGAAACGCAGAGTCTCAGGCCCCGTCCCAGTCCTCCTGAATCAGAATCTGTAACTAGTCCCCTAGACCATTCACCTGAATAGTCCTTCACCTCCAACATGACACTTGGAGAGCTCACGGTGAAGGGAAACGCATCACCCCCATTAGCTCTGAGATCATCTGCCACCAGTCACTGACATCCTTCAAAGTGGAGCCAGAGCAGCCATCCCCGAGGAACTGCCCTGCCCAAAATCCATGGAATGTTAAAAAAAAAAAAAGGTCAAAATAACCTTTGGCCTGGTGCTAAAGCAGCCCTGCACCCTAAAAAAGATTTGTTTGCAAAGATAACAAGAAAGCAGTTATGAATGATCACTACTGGGCTGAAAATTAAAAACATTGTTTAGAGTTAGCATCCCTATGCTAGCCTATCTGCACCAATAGAAAGGCCTTCCTTCTATGATGTAATTGCTCCCCTTCCTATCTCCTGAACGCCCACTGCCTTCACGTCCTCCTTGGAGCACCGTCTGGTCTTCTGAGTCAGTATGTCCTCAGTAGCTATTCATGCTGATCTCAAATAAATGCTTGTTGCCTCTCCCATGGAAATGCCTTTAGTTTTTAGGTTAACACTCAGCATCACAGCTCCAGGAGTGAAATGTTAAAAGGGGTGAGCCCCTGCAAATGGGGTGCTAGGCCCAGGTTAGGATTGCCTCTCCTCTCTCCACTGCTCCCCATTTTCTAAGCTCTCAGAGATGAAGGGAGAACCCCTGAAGAAAGTAAGAGCCTTTCTGGGGAAACTTGGGAAAATCCAAGTTGAAGGAACAAACAACCATAAAACTTAAAACTGCAGCTTTTGCTGCAGGCAGGGAGCTGGCAGGGCACGCCTAGTAACTGGGGAAGGCTTTTTAAACCTTTTTTTTTTTTTCAGCCCAACCCAGGTCTGCTGCTGGATCGTGGCTTTTCATTTAAGCATACAGTTACTGCTGAGAAGTGATTCACCAGCCTTTAAAGAGCCACTTGTCTTTAGAAGCCTATTTAGAACGCCGAGGGTTAGGAGATGAGTCTGGAGGGTTGGAAGATGAGTCTGGGGAGTGAGAGCATTTGACTATCTAAGGATTCAATCTCCCAGGTACTTCGATTGGCAGCGAGAACTGGTGTTTATTAGACTGTAAGCAAATTAGAGTTCAAGCCAAAGATATACAGGAAGGCATAATTAGTGTACAGAAGCCATCCACCATTGTCAGGTGTAGCTGAGGTCTTCTACTTCAGCATTAGTCCCTCGCACAAAGGAAAATGACACCGCTGCTGTGCGGGCTGCCGATGCTGGGTTTTATCGCACTCAATTTACAATGAAATGAAGCAGAAGTCTGCAAGACTACATTAAATCTTTAATTGTCCTTTTGGGTTTTCCCTCCATTTTATCTTTAGAGGACCCCAGAATGGTTTGATAAATAGAGTATTTTGCCAGTCAACAAATAAAAAAGATGTTTTTTACCCAGTGGAGGCTGAGCTGCTGGGAGTTCAGAGGACGTGAGGGCACGCTGCCCTTCTGCAGAATTGATTTGGAGAAAAAGCATTGCTCCCTGCCCCCCACGTCTGGCCTGCCCTGCAGTCATGTGGTTCTCACTGACGTCTAATACTACACCCTGGGGCCTGGGGCCTGACAGACTGCACCTGGGTTCCAGGCACAACTTTTGGGAAACAAAGAAATTGAACCCCCAGGGGAAGGTGAGTCTCATCAGACGTGTTGTGGCACCACCGACCCTGCAGCTCTGCAAGAGGAAGTGTAAAGAGTGGAATACCCAGTTCTCCCTCACCCCACCCTGTGAACTTCATTTTCCAGCTGCTGAACTAGAAATCCGGAGAGAGTCATGAGGGCGTGTGGCAGTTTTTCAGTCTGTAAAACTGCCAC
This sequence comes from Tonatia bakeri, assembly GCA_004024845.1. Taxonomy (NCBI): domain Eukaryota; kingdom Metazoa; phylum Chordata; class Mammalia; order Chiroptera; family Phyllostomidae; genus Tonatia; species Tonatia bakeri. The sequence continues at coordinate 201,123 of PVIA01001875.1, forward strand.
ACGCCCCACTTCACACCCCTCCAAGCACCTTCCCCTGGCATTCTTAACTGAAAGTTGGGACCCACGAGGAAGGAGCTTGGGAAAGACCCTTCTGGTAACTGGAAGGCAGTGGTAGACCAGCAAGCCAGATGGGCAGGCTATAGTCTGGGGCCCCGATTCCCTGGGTCTGTGGAGTGGATAGGGGCACCCTGGGTCTGCTGAAAGGCAACACTGTGGATGCCACAGGGGCCAAATAGATCCTTTCAAGAAGAGCAGTGGCATGGTTACCCCCTGCAGGGGCAGAGACAGAACCCTGAAACCTGACTGAGAAGCTGGGGCCTGGCAGGCACATCCCATCTAGGCTGACCTGTGCCCTTTAGGCCTGACTCCGTAGGAAAGATGCCGCTGTGGCCCAGTGAGCTGGAACCCCACTCTGGGAACTCAAATAATGGCAGTAGTCATAGCCACCTCTTGGTGAGCCCGTGGTTACAGGGAGTCTGAGAAATGGGTGAGTTTTATCAATGAACAAATAGAAGCTAAGTGCATGTCAGCCATTTGCCTAAAGTTACCCGGACAGATGGTGGTGGAGATTGGAGATTAGTTCCACTTAAGATGAAGCTGGCTTCCTCTCTGCCCAGTTCCAAAAAGTTCTGGAAACCAGGGAACATATGAGACAGAAGAAGAAACTTGGGGTGTGATTTCTGAGGGAGGGGCAGAGTCTGAAGAAAGGGAGGAAGCAGAGGTTCAGGAGAGCAGGAGAGGAACCAAGGACAAAGAGGATACCATGAAGGAGAATAATGGCATTAGAAATGGAATGAAGTTCATGGTCATCCCAAGTCCTGGGCAGTGAGGAGTGAGGCTCTCCTCTTCTTACCCTGTTGGAGTCAAGAATCTCAGAAGCTTCCTGGAGCCTTGAGTATGGGGACTGTAGCCAAGAGGGAACCTGGAGGGACATGGCACCCACCACTCTAAACTTGCTCCACCATGGCATTTGGGGTAGTTGGGTGGCCACCAACTTGGTGACAAAACTGCAGCGGGAGCCCAAGATCCCTACTCCCAAATTTCCCTAGCCCAGAGGTAACAGGGACACTCCCTGGGGCCACTCCCAAGCAGCAGAGGCAGTCCTGACACTGGTCTCTGTTTACTTGACTCCATTTGCCAAAGAAGGCTGCCGGTGGTGCCACGCTGGCCTCTGGAACAGGGAGGAGGTGAGCCCCCAGTGGAAAAGTGGGGTCCCGAGGCCAGATTACACAGAGCAGCTCTCTCTGGAGCTCTGCCAGTTCATGGTGGTTTGATTTCACACCTGTCTTCCAGCCAGGCCCTCTTTCTAAAAGCACCATAAAGTGTTTTTTGTTGTGTCTTTGTTTTATAAAGTGTACATTTAAAATTTAATTTTCTCAACGACTCTTAAGATACTTGCACCAAGACTTCGGAATCACTTGTTGAAACATTGATGGGGAAGGAGGAGAGGGAATAAAATAGAAGAAGCTAAAAGAAAAGTCCTTTCTCCCAGCACTGTAAATGAATCATAAATAAAACCTCCCCAAGCAGCGATCTCTCTGCCGTCTTTCCCGAGAACAGGAGCACCCAGTACACACGAGCTGTCTCCCGGGTCTGGTCCGTTGGTGCTGGCCTCATCATCATCATCAATTTATATTTCCGAAGGGCCCTTCTTGTACGACAGGCGTGGGTGCTCAAATTGCTGTCCTGGGCATCCTATTTTGTAAAGAAACTGGTCCTACTGAACAGGGCCTGCAGGGTAAACAAAGCAGAACCAAGAAAACCAAGAAAGGCTAAGAAACACAGACCCAGCCCTGCGAGGCAGGGACACCAAGGAGCACCCCTCCTGGGGGACCACCAGGGAAGCCACTGACACAAGAGTTCCCTCAAGAGACTGTCAGCAGCCAGAATGAGATAGAAGGGGCCTTGGACATAGAGACACTAAACATCCTGAGAATTCTAGGACTGACCTGATTCTTTTCAATAAAGTTATACCAGCATTTCCGCTCTAACATCTTACGTGCATTGTTAAAAACCGTGAGCTCTACACAATGGCGTGCTAAAACATAATAGGGCTGATGGGAGAAATAGAGTTGGGGCAAGGCATAAAAACCTGTGGAACTCGGTAACTGGAGCAGGAGCTAGCGGGAACTATCACACCCCCAATAAAATCCGCACCTGGTGATGTGTCTCGTGGCCTTGCACTGGGCATCACCTGCTGTGAGTTCTTGGAAACCTTAAAGCCAACCTCCCCCTTCTCCCTGAGGGCCTCACTTTCTTTCTCTAAATGTGGGGCCTGGGGGGCAGTCACCTCCACTAGAGATGAGTCCTATCAAAAGGAATAGTCTGGTTTGGCCTATAGGCTTTATTATCAGTGTTTTTAACTTTGGAGGAAATATAACCAAGTTCCCAGATGCAATTTAGTTTAACAGAAATAATTGAAGATTGATGAGCCTCTTAAATAGCACCATGGCCATATGATTAGCAAAATCCATTGTAAACCTTATTTAAACAAACCAACTGTAAAAATTCTTTAAAAAAAAAACCAGGGAAAATGAAGCACAGACTTGTAGTAGGTGACATTCAGGCATCAGTATTCATGTGTTGGGTGTGATAGTGATATTTCTAATGTCATAGTGATATTGTGCTTATGTTTTTAAAATCTTTATCTATTAGACATAAAAACAAAAACAGGTATAAGGTAGCTATGTCAAAAATGTTAACAGTTACGAAATCTGAGCGACGAGTGGGTGAGGTTTCTTTATGCTGTTCTCTCTACTTTTGTTTGATTGGCAGTTTTTTGTAGTAAAAAAGGTAGTATCCCTTCTTGTACTGCCAGAAAGTAAAGAAAGCTGGGAAAAGCACAAAATGAAAGAAAACACCCACAATTACAGGAGCAGGCCCAGCTGAATGGGCTCCCAGTGGTCAGAGCTGGAACAAGGTGAGCAAAACAAAAGTGCTTTAAACTATAACCAAAAGTATAACATGAATATTCATGCTGGTATTAACATGACTGAATAAATAAACAAACAGGGGAGAAGAGACAAACCTCTGTGCAGAGGAATTCTGGGTAACATGGGTTTCTGAGGACTCTGGCCTCAAGGAACGGGAGCTCGGCTCGCACTGCCTAGTGCGGGCTGTGCAGAGTGACCTGCTGCCCGGGAGTCCAGTATGGAAAAAGAGTAACTTTATAAGAGGAGAAACCCAACAGTTATTAACTTCAGCCTCGTGGTGGTCAAGGTCAATATCAATGGGGATAAGTCATGTTGATTATATATAGCCTTGATGCACGATAAAAATGGCACTTGACCTCTGTGATCTTCTTCAAACATCCTTAGCACCACAGTCTAATTATGAGAAAAATGAATCCCAGTAGAGGGACATTCTACAAAACACCTGACCAGGGCTCTTCCAGACTGTCAAGGTCATCGAAAACGAGAAAGTCTGAGAAGCCGTACCAGCCACAAGGAGCCCGAGGAGACTTGACGACTACACGGAATGCAGTGTCCTGGATGGGGTCCTGGAGCAGGGAAGGGCCGCTGAGTGAGTAGAGACTTCAGTTAGCAGTCCCGTGTCAATACTGACTCGTTAACTGAGACAAATGGATCATACTAATGTGTGATGTTACTAGTAGAGAAAACTGGGTGTGGAAACCCTCTGTGCCGTCTTCACAATTTTTCTGTACATCTAAAACTGTTCTAAAATACAAAGATTATCTTTAAAAATAGGAGGAGATGAGTTAGCAAAATATAATTGGCCCCTCCATCATCTTCTGATGTTGAAAATGTTCCAGAACACTAGGACAGCTGAAGGAATTCGGACCAGTGGGCCTGGTGAAGGGGGTTGGGGATGAGCGTGCGCACCACCCCACCGCTCCTCTCCACCGTTGTTTTATTCCTCCCCAGCCTCTCCCCCAGTTCCGAGCTCCGCGCCTCTGCAAATGCTCCCCGTTCACTCGCACATTCTTTTACCACCGACTTCCTCACTCATTGGTTCGGTTTTTAATATTAGCTTAATTGTGATGTAATTCCACAACAAAAAGCTCACCCTTTAAAAAATGTACAATTCAGTTATTTTTGGTGTATTAACAGGGTTACAGAGTTGCATATACGTCACTTTAGAACATTTTCATGACTCCAAAAGAAATCCCAAAAGAATGACTCCAAAGTAGTGCTCCTTCCATCCACCCCCCATACTCTGGCAAGCACTGATCTTCTTTCTGTCTCTGTGGATTTGACGGTTCTGAACATCTCATGTACATGGGCCCATGTACTATGTGATCTTCATGACTGGCTGCCTTCACTTTGCACCAAGTTTTCAGGCTCCCTTCGTGCTGTAGTATATGTCGGTACTCCACTCCTTCTTTGTAGATGAGTAATTACCCCACTGTCTGGAAACCACGTGGTGTGCATCTCTTCATCAGGTGATGGACTTCTGGGCTATTATGAATCTTCCTAACGTGAATATTCATGTACAAGTTTTACGTGGGCGTATGCTTTCATTTCTCTTGGGTATATACCCAGGAATGAAATTGTTGGGTCAAACAGAAACTCTGGGTTTAACTTTTTGAGGAACTGCCAACTGTTTTCCAGAGTGGCTGTACCATTTTATAGTCCCACCAGGAATGTATCAGGGTTCCTATTTCTTCTCACCAATACCTGTTATTGTTTGTCTTTTGGGTGTGAATTCAAGTATCTCATTGTGATTTTGATTTTCTTAATGGTTATTAATGTTGAGTACTTTTTCTCTTTTCTTTCTTACAGCTTTGTAGTGTGACTGACACATAAAAATGTATATATGTATATATATGTGTGTATATGTATGTTCCGAAAAAGTATGTATATACATACTTTTATATATACACATATACGTACTTTTATATAACAGTATATGTATGTATACCTATATGTGTACATATACATATAGGTACAGAAATGTGTTTAGAAAAATGTGTGTATATATGTTCATAAGAGGTATGTATTTATATACATATATATGTTCAGAAAAAGGCCAGCCATTGTTAATATAACAAGAATGGTTTGTGTGACATCAGTATAACCTGGCAGCTAAGGTGAGTGGACTGTAATGCTCATGTGTGAACAGTGATGACTTCACTGTACTAGTCAGTGAGGGTGATAGACACTGTTGAGTGAGCATGCGTACTGTGTGGCCATCGCATTCAAAATGACTGAGCAAGTAGAGCAATGAATCTGCATCAGATTTTGTGTTAAGCTTGAGCATTCCTCCGTGGAAACTATTTGGATGATTCAGAAGGCTGCAACTATGGGTAACTGGTGATTGGCAGCTTTATCACAACAATGCGCCTGCTCATGCATCATGTCTCATTCAGAGTTTTTCAGCAAAACATCAAATCACCCAGGTGCTTTAGCGCCCCCTATGGCCCAGATTTGGCACTCTCTGACTTCTGGCTTTTCCCCAAACTAAAATAACCTCTGAAAGGGAAGAGATTTCAGATGGTTGAAGAGATGCAGGAAAATATGACTGGCATCTGATGGTGATTGGAAGAACTATATGTGGTCCCAAGATCCCTACTTTGAAGGGGACTGAGGCATCATTATCCTATGTACACTGTTTCTTGTATCTTGCATCTTCTTCAGTAAATGTCTCTATTTTTCATATTACATGGCTCAATACCTTCTGGACAGTGTATGTATATACACACACACACACACACACACACATAATTGTGATATATATATATACACACACACACCACAATTAAGCTAATTAATATACCCATCATACCAGATGTTGAGCACCTTTTCATGTACATATTAGCTATTTGTCTGTCTTCTTTATAGAAATCATTTATCATCTTTAAATTGCATTATTTGTCTTTTTATTGTTATAAGAATTCTCTATGTATTCTGGATATAAGTCCCTTATCAGATGTACGATTTGCAAATATTTTTTACAGTTCCATGGGTTGCAGTTTCACTTTTTGAATGGTGTCCTTTGAAGCACAAAGGTTTGAAATTTTGATGAAATCTAATATTTTTTTTTCTTTTTTTGCTTCTTATGCTATTTGTGTTGTATGTAAGAAAACATTGCTTAACTCGAGGTCATGAAGATTTATGCTTACGTGTTCTACTACAATTTTTTTAACATTTTATTTATTTATTTTTAGACAGAAGGGAAGGGAGGGAGAAAGAGAAGGAGAAAAACATCAATGTGTGGAAAGACACAACCCAGGCATGTGCCCTGACTGGCAATCAAACCAGTGACCCTTTGGTTTGCAGGTTGGCACTCATCCACTGAGCCACATCAGCCAGGGTTCTATTAAGATTTTTATAGTTTTAGTTCTTACATTTAGGTCTGTAAACCATCTTAATTTTTATGTATGGTGTGAGTAAGGGTCCAACTCTTTTCTTTTGCATGTGGATATCTAGTTCCCCAGCATCATTTGTTGAAAAGACTAGTCCTTTCCCTTTTGAATTACCTGGCTGCCATTGTTGATGTAAAGCTAAGGGTTTTTATCTCTACTTCCTTGTTTTTTAATATCTATTTTATATTCTATTTTTTATCCTCACTCAAGGATATCTTTATTGCTTTTAGAGAAAGAGGAAGGGAGAGAGAGAGAGAGAGAGAGAAACGTTGATATGAGAGAGAAATATTGATCAGTTGTCTCCCGTACACACCCTGACTGGGTCACAACCTAGGTATATGCTCTGAGTTAGGATTGAACCCACAACCTTTTGGTGTAGAGGATGACACTCCAACCAATTGAACCACCCAGACAGGGCACTATTTTATATTCTTGTTAGAAAAGAGATAGTTGTTCATTGCAGAAGTTTTGGAAAATACAACCAAGGACAAAAGAGAATATGTTAAAACTTGCTGTAATCTCATCATCTAGATCAAACTAGGTTTCTGAAACCTGCTTTCACAATATTTTTTTCTTGTAAATCAAACACCTGGGGCTAGGGGTGGGGCTGTTCTGATGGTCTGAAAATCCGAAAGGCTGCCTGGGTGGTTCTGGGTTGAGAGCCGTCTCAGCAGACGTGTTCAGTGGAGCTGCGGGACGAGGGTCGGGAACTGTTCTGGGAAGAGAGCTGGCACAGGACGGCACCCCGGCAGCCCAGCGTCAGGCGTGTCAGGCGGGAGGCCTGCTGGATCCCATCCCACCAACTCCCACCCCTCGCACAGCTGCCATTCATGGAGGAGCCTCAGGAACCAGCCTCCCCCCTGTCTGCGCAACTACTGCTTCTGCTTCTCTGGTTTGATTTCTTCCTCGTGTCTGTCTCTGTTTAAGTCTCAAATTCACAGCCCTCGAGGGGAGATCTGATTGGCTCAATGGTTCACAGTTTAACATGGAGCAACATGAAGTCCTCAGTAAGTGACCACATAATTTGTCACGGAAGCTGGGATCATTTTGAGAGTGAACTTGAGTGCTGATCTTAAAGATACCATAATTTATACCTGAAGTAACAGTTATAAACTGAGGTTGTCCCAGGGAGACCAGGATGGATGTTCACTCTGTATACAGGCACTGATCTTCCTTATGTTTATTCTAGTGCTGTCCAAGGTGGGCTCTGTGTGAAGCGCTGCGTATTATATCCTTTCTCTTCCTGCCTCTTTTCTGATGGCTTATAGTGCACATTAGCCTGTTCAAGGCTGAGAAGAAATCCGAGTAACTTTATCTAACATTTCCTGCACTTATTTGACTGTCTTTTCTTTACATAAGATGTGTTCAGTGGATTCCTTTCCAGTGAGGATTCCTTCTTTCACCTCTCGTGGACAAACTGCAGCCAATTAGAGCCCCCTATCCCATCCCAACCCATCCTCTCAAATTCAGTAAGGGGCCAGGGGGTCATGTGAAGGAATTTGGGCAACTAAGAGCATTGACCCCAGAACTTGCACAAAAGCTACCAAACATTTTCTCTTTTCTCCTCTGAAAGATACGAGGTGAAGATGAAAGTCCTGAAGCTGTAAGGAGTGAGTGAGCGTACCTCTGGTCTCAGCACTCTTGGGGGGCAGAGCAGGAAGCCCCGCCCCCTGCTCCATCGAAAGGGATAACCAAATGAGGGACCCCTCCAGCTGCTCCCTCACAGAGATTAAAAACTGGCAGTGGTCCCTGTCAATGGCTAAGTCAGAGGCCACTCATAAGGTAAAAATGGGAGGAGAGGTAAATAACTCTCCCAGAAAGAAGCAGGGTCCTTGGCGACACTGTTTCTCAACTGCATCCAAACCTGCCTTTGGGCTATGAGCCAATTAAATATCTTTTGTCCCTAAACCTGTTTGCCTTGGGTTCTCTTTTATTTGCAATTTAAAATTGCTGATTTGGTCTTAATCCTGTAGCCCACAGACCTCTGGACCAGGGTAGGGCGGGGCAGGGGGAGAGGTGTGTCTCGCGACATCAAACTTGTTTCCGCAGCATGGTTTCTGATCACTGTGTAGTATTCTGTTGCATGCGGTTACTATCCATTCACTTAATTAACCCCTATCTTTGTTCCTTTAGAAATAATGTAAGTAATGCTTTGATGATCATCTTGTGCAAAACCATTCATGCCCATAACTGTTCATATCCATCTCTGACTATTTCCTTATGATTAATTACAAGAAGTGGAATTGCCAGGTACATGGTCCTAGAGGTTGATACATTCATCACCAAATTGCCTTCCAAGAAGGATGCCTCAATTTATACTTCCAATAACAGCAAACGAGGAAATCCATATGTGATCATTTAAAATCTTCACCGATTGATAGGTAGGTGATGAGATCTCACTCTTCTTGTGTGCCTTCATTTTGTTGTGAATTAGCTCCCACTGACCTGTACAGGTTATTTCTACTCCAGGAATCTAAGAGAGAGCCACAGGGAATGTCAACAACAAATGTGTGGGGGATGACAATCCCACACCAAGAGGTCTGCTGCGCTGAGACGGTGACTCAGGTAAGTGTCGTCTCCCGGAGCTCTTGGGACGTGGAAGGAAAGAGCTGAGCCACTCAGGTGAGGAGATAAGGGCAGGACACAAAGGAAGGGGAAGCTTTATAGGGTCCATTGGCATCCAGCATACTTCCTCCTCATGAAGAGACTCAGAGAGGAAAGAAGGAAAAGGAAGAGAAAGAAAAGAGAAAGAACTCAGGTCCTTTCCAGAGGAGACAAGGCCAGCCAGGGCTTGCCTCAGCAAAGTCATGGACACCCACACATCAAGGCTCTTCACTCTAGCTCAGAGGTGTCCCGGAGGCGTGGAGGCCTCATGGTCCAGGGACCAGTGCCTGCCTGGGACCGAGGCTACCCTTGCCTTCCCTAAATGGAACACCCAGTGCCGCTTTCTCGTTCTCTCTCTTGAATTAAACACCAGTTCTCGTTTTGGAGATAAAATTGCATACATTTTCATTTTGTGTCGAGGAACAGCTCCCTCAGGCACCTGCTGACCCCTGTCTCCTGGATGTCTCTGCCCAGCCTGCACCCCCGCTTTCCCAGACTGAAGCGTCCTCTCCTGTCACCATTTGCCTGGGGGTTTGGGCTCCTGCGCATACTCTGTACCCCAACGGCAATGGGACCTAAGATTGATTTTAAAAATACATGCTTTTTCTTTCTGACTGCAAAATACCCACAAGAGCAAGGAATAAATAAAAAATCACACAGAATTCTAGTGCACAATTGGAATACAGTAGTTCCCCCTTACCTTGGGTTTTGCTTTCTGAGGTTTCATTACCCTCGGCCAACTGCTGTAAGAAAACATTAAATGGAAAATTCCAGAAATAAACAATTGCTCAGTTTTAAATTGCCTGTCCATCTGAGTATTGTCATGACATCGTGTGCCATCCTGGTCCATCCCGCTGGGAACAGGAATCATCTGCCTGTCCAGCATTGCCACGCACTAGACTTGCCTGCCCATTGGGCACTTAGCAGCCACCTTGGTTATCATATTGGCTGCCACAGTGTCACAGGATTTGTATTCAAGTATTTCTTATTTTACTCAGTAACGGCCCAAAAGACATTCATATAAATGTTATTACAGTGTATTGTTATAACCGTTCCATTTGATTATTAGTTATTATTAATCTCTTACAGCACCTAACATATATTAAACTTTATCATAGCTATGTGTGTATAGGAAAAAACATAGTATATACAGGGTTTGGTACTATTCATGGTTCCAGGCATACACTGGGGGTCTTGAAATGTATCCCCTGTGGATAAGAGGAGACTACTCTATGATGGCCAGAGCAAGTGACAGCTTTAATAGGCTCATCCTTGTAAGAACTAACTCATCCTCCCCCTGCCTCTTGCTCCTGTCTCCCCATCTCCCAGCTCCCACCCTCACCCACACCCCTCTTCTGGCCTTAATATTTTCTGGTCTCGCCCTTGGACATCCCTTCCGTGACTGAGGAGTGCCGCCTTACCAAGACCAGCCAACCCTCCATGGGGCTGACTCTGAGGCTCCCTGGCGATAAGGAAGGATCACTCCCTTGGCTGAACCTCCGCAGCTTCTCTCCAAATCGTGTTCAAAACTCATGGAGCACAAAGAAAGCGAGATCCGAGCTGGAGCTCCCTTGGTCACCCCCACAGTCGTGCCTACTGAGGAAGGAATGGATGCAGGAACAGCGAGTGAAAAATGGTAGATGAGGGGGCTGGGGATGACTTTGAGGGAAGGAGGATGCAAAGCCACAGAAATAAATCAGCTTCTAAATGGTGATGTGATTGATTGAGACAAATTGGCCCCCTAGTTTCCAGTTTAAAGATTGATTATTACATTAATGTTTAAATTTTATTTAAATGAGCCTATTTCTTCACAGTGGGCATTTGGTACAATATCCCTATGGAACAGAATGTTAGGACAAAAGAACAAGGCTCGGTGAAGATGGGAATCCTAAAGGCAAAGCCAGCAGCATCCATGAATAACATCTGAGACTTACTTCCCTGGCCTCAGAGACATGCATCCCTGTGTTTCCCTTGGCTGCCTGCATGGGGTGGATTTTCTACCACCCGACCATGCTCCATTCAGCAGGACTCATCCTTGTTTCCCCAGCCTTCTCTGAAACTCCACCTTATTTTTGGAAGGTAACCTCTGAATCTCTCAAATCTGGAACAACCTTCATTGTCCTAGCCCCCACCTCACCCTGTTTCGTGTCTGTCCACTGAACTTAGTGCAACATCCACATTGACTTGCAGAGACTGTGGGGGGAAGGAGAGACCTCTGAGAGCCAATTTGCCCCTCATTCTACCAGCGTGGGGACCGTATGATCCTTCCTGTCCTAGCCCAAGGTGCCCTTGGTTGGTCCTAGGCTCTGTGAAAACGGTACATTCAAATTCCAGTTGTTTCCACCAGAGCCAGTAGAGATTAGGACTGGCTGTGTTTCCACATGCCTGTGCAGCTAGCTGAGAACAGAGCCCTGGGGGTCCACAGGAGCAGCCCCGGAGACAGCCCCGGAGACAGCCTCATTGGATCCCTGCCCTAGCATTTGCTAGACATGTGGCAGCGACTTGTAGCCTGACCTGCCTTGGCTCAGCGTCCCTCCCTTGGCAAATCCCTAGCTCATAGGGTGGTTGTGAGGATTAAAGGAGAAAGGCAGAGTGCTTGGCCTAGTGTCTAACCCAGCAGTAAGTGCTCCATAAAAGATAGCTCTCAGCGAAGGATAGCACACTTCCTAACTGATGCTCTGCTTGGGATCCTGGACACTGATATTTTTGTTGCTGTTATTCTTTGCCAGTCACGTCCCTCTACCCACTCCTGTGGACAGCACTGAAGCCCATGCGTGGCCCACTGCCGATTCATCCCGTCAAGCTCTTCCCAGGCCATTTCATGAGGCTGGGCTTTTCCTCCCTATCACTCATGTATGTCCCCTCCTCAGTCACCCTGATGGCCAGACTCTCTAGCTTGTAACAACCTGAGAACAGAGACTGAGTCTTCTAGTACCATCTTTGCTGGTACTAAATCTTTGCTGAGTGGAAGAATCAATGCAAAAATGACCCCGTCCTGACCCCACTGTGTTGCAACATTTGCTCTACATCCTGCTGGGCCCTCGCCTGTCCCTGGGGCTCTGGCTCCTCCTCTCTTGTCTCCTGGCTGCCCATGCACACCTCTGAGCCTTGCTCGTGGACCTGCCTGTCCCTCCCTTCACGGGAACAGTGGAAGCCCAGGCGGATGGGGATAAGTAAGGCTCAGTGATGGCAGAGGATCACTCAACTCCTCTGCTAAGGAAAAAGTTCCAGGAATGGGATGAAGCTGCACCATTTAGGTCAGTAACCCAGAGCCTTTCTTCCTCCAATCTAACTTCACACAGAAGCAAGAACTTTTTGAACGTCCTTTGGTTTTACACATTATCAATCAATGCACATTTAAGAGCACCAGGGATACACTCAGCATTTTACTACATGCAGAGGCTAAGAGAGAAGGACTGTATTGTTCTGAATGTCAACTAGATTCCCTTTACAATCATCGAATAAAACATGCAATCCTGCTCCCTGGCGACCCCAGCTCCATGATGCACAAACCTCAATGCTGGAAAGGGAGCCAGGGGTCAAAGGACATCGAGGGGGGAGGGTGTGATCACGGTGCGCAGTATTCTACTGGTTGTTACTAACATTTTCATAGCTAGTCAATTCAATAAACAGGATATAGCATTTTGGCAAGAAGTATAGATATAAATTGAATATAATTAAATTGAAAATGTAAACAGTTATCAATTAATATTTAACTCTGGTTTCCTTTTTCATTTTAAGAAAAATTTTCACCCCAGCCAGTGTCACTGAATGGGTTGGGCATCGTCCCGCAAAGCGAAAGGTCGCTGGTTTGAGTCCTGCTCAGGGCATATGCCTCGGTTGTGGGTTTGGTCCCTAGTCAGGGAGCATACAAGAAGCAAACCCATCGAAGTTTCTCTCCCTCCTGTTCTCCCTCCCTTCCCCTCTCTTTAAAATCAATAAAAGAAAAAAACTTAAAAAATATTTTCACCCTTCCATGTTGATTGGGCCAAATTCCAGGCCTTTCAGCTTCCAGTGTGTTAGCTGCTGCATGGAACAGGGATGCTAGGAACCCACCTGACAGGATGGCCAGGAACATTTGCAGGTGGGAATTAAAAAACAGGACCTCCCAGGAATGCAGCTCCGGCCACAGAGGCAGGCCTCACGGGGACCAGAACAGAGCCCAGGAATGGGTAAGGCCAATAGGTTCTCTCATCACCCTCCTTCAGGGAGGTTATAGACCCTCTGCCATCACTGAGACTCGGCCCCACACCACCTCGGCTTCGAGTGTTCCCGCCTTTCCGATGAACTCAGGACTCACTGGAGAGGAGCTCATTGGAAATCCCGTGTAGACTCCGTGTCTTCTGCGTACACGTCAGTCAAGGTTTCCCTCAAGTGCTCTTCACTCTTCCTGTCTGATGTGCACATAAGTCATTCCTGCCCCTGGTTCCATGAATCAATTGATGAATTTTCTCACTTTTCCCCTGCTTCAGTTCTTAGAAATAGAGAACCAAATTTTGGAGCTGATCACCATTGTCTCCATCACCATTGCTCTGTGCCAACTCAGGAGTCACTGGCTGACCTATGACGCAGCTGTCCTCAGCCAGAGCCCGCTCAACAGCCAGCACGAGGACAGACAGCATTGAGCCGCATTCGGCACCTCCCTAGCACAGTGCCGTGTTGCTTGGTGCACACCAGGACCCTTGGCCTTCCTGCAGAACGCTTGTCCCTCTTCCCGGCTGTGCTGGGCTGGGCGCTCATCTCATCAGTGCGAGGCATGGGGACTTTTTGTCCACAGCTGTCTGCTCAGTAAGTGGTGCAAACCAGCTGGTTCACATTTACTGGGATATTTTTTTGGAATGTTGAATGTCACTGGAATGTTTCCTTTGCCTGGCTAAATCCTACTCAGTCAAGATCCAAATGCGTAAATTCCCTTCTGTGATGCCTGCACGGTGCCCAGCATTTCATCCTGCTCTAGGTGAACATCAGTCACATCGTTTTCACTTCATACCACAGTTGTTTACTTAATTGTTGTGTGAACAACTGGCATTCATAATGGCCCAACATCTTTCAAAGAGCTTCTCCATATTCCGATAGGTCTCCAGGGTATAAGTCTCCAATTCCCATCAAAGGATGCCGGTATCCCCCAGCCTTTTATGTTGTGGTGTCGATTATTGATTTATATTCTGCCAGTCAGGCAGGGTGCTCATGCAGGATGCGGTTTCAGATCTAAGTTTCTTGGTGAAAAGAGCAAAACATGGGCTATTTGTTGTGCTGGCTTGATAATGGCAGAGGTGATGTGGTGATGGAGCCAGAGCAGGTGGCGACGGTTTACTGACTCAGAGGGTCCTGTCTGTGGCAGTGACAGCTTGTCTCTGGTGGAGTCCTGGGAGCTCAAGGCAGAGCCTATTTCTTACCAATGACTTTGTGGGATATTTATAAGCCTTCATGAATCCTTTCCAGTTAAAACTAGTGAAAGTGGCCCTGGTTGGTGTGGCTCAGTGGGTTGAGCAAGGGCCTGTGAACCATAGGGTCGCCAGTTCAATTCCCAATCACGGTACATGCCTGTGTTGTGGGCCAAATTCCCAGTAGGGGGCGTGCAAGAGGCAACCACACATTGATGTTTCTCTTCCTCACTTCTTCCCTTTCCCTGCTCTCTAGAAAATAGATAAATAAAATCTTCAAAAAAAAAACAAAAAACTAGCTAAAGTGGGTCATATTATCTGTAACTAGGAACCTTAACCCATACCTGCTTTTTTCCTCTCTGGCTGAATCTCACAAAGGCAGGAACCATGCCATGTTCATATCCCTAGCACTTAGTGTGTAAGCACATAGTAGGTTCTCAATAAATGTGTATGGAAGATATGGATTAGTGTGTTAGTCATCTCTATTTGCTTACCTGTGTATAACTCTAACTAGTCAGTATCAAATGAAACGGCAAACGTTTCATTTGATAAATCTGATACTTATCTGCTTATACAGGTTATTATCCATTCCAGCACCTGTGCTGGGCACCGTGCACACAACATTGATGAAGATACAGCCCTCGTTTCTCCCTCAAACTGGCGGGGAGGCCCATCACTCACTGTATAAATGTGATTTGTAGCCATTGCTTGCAGTGGGAGAGAAAGCAAGGGAGATGATATTTGGCCGCTCTGAGATGAGCTATGATCACATGCTAAAAATACTAATTGTGGTATTTCTAAAATAGGCCCCATTTAGGCAGCATCAACTCTTGGCTCTTCACACTGGTGATGAGGAAAACAGCTTTGACCATCTTAAAGATGCTGATCAGCAAAATAACATTTATATGGGGCTCTGGAATTTTCATTTTTTATTTTTGAAAATGGCAGAATCTTCTGTCCTGGGAATTTATTTCCAATAGCATGAGGAAGCAGAACTGGAAAGACCTAGCTCGGTTGGATCTGGGAATCCATCCAGTTTTCCCAGCCCGCCCCTCTGTTCACACGTCCCCTCTCACGGCTCAGTGCCGGGACAGGCTCCTCACCCGTGGGATTAATGCAGAGCACCGCCCCAGCAAGGGTGCGCTCCCTGAAAACTTCCTGTGAGTTGGAAACATCATTCAGTGTTTCTCTTCCACAGGACTTTCTGGTTGGAACGCAGCTCAAGTGACAATGAAGGAAGAAAATAGTAACTTAAAAGCAGAGAAGAGATGGTCTAGTCTGTTGGCAAACCTTGGGTAGTTTTTATGCATCTCTTTTTTCTCTCTTGCCTTGTAAAAAACTTTTTGTGAACTCTTCTGGAATCCCAAGTTGAAAATGATAGCATTCTTTGCATTCACTTTTTGCCGGGCATGGGGCTAGAAGCTTTTCCTGCATTATCTCATTTAATCCTCACACTCACCCTCCCTGGTCTCTATCCTAAGTCTACCGTTGCTGCCAGAGGCTTTAAGGAAGCAAAGGAGTGTGAGGCCCATAGGCAAGAGGATTCAAACTCCACTTGTTCTGGCTGCAAAAATTGTGCGCTCATTACTATTTTAAGTTGTCTGATACCAAGGAACCTAGGAGTGAGCTCCAGAAACTTCCTCCTGTTTTTTTTTCTAGCATCTTACAACCTTTTGCATTGTCTTACCATCCTTCAAAATAGGGTCCCTTCTGATTATTTTCAATGGCAAAGTCCCAAAGTGTAAAGTCTACCCATTTTTACTAAGCTTATTCCCTAGTAGAAAATCACATTCTCCCCCCATATGGCTGGTCTTACAGAGTGTGTGTGTGTGTATGTGTGTGGTGTGTACCTTGTGTGTGTCTTCTAGGACACAGCCTTTGGGGTTTGCAGAATAATATCTCATGATCTTGTGTGTTTACAGTGTTTTTTGTTCACTAAGAGATCCTGAATCTCTTATCTATTTTTAAACAGGCATTAGTATGATGTTTTACATGTAAGAAATCCAAGGCTCAAAAAGGACAAGCCACAAACATGTGATCACAAGCTGCAAGAGCCAGAGCCGAGCTAGACAGTTGTCCTCAGACCGGGGACCCCACACCGCTACTCAGCAGCAAGAACTAAGGAGAAAGATGCTGCTGAAGTAACAGACCATCAAGAACAGGGCTCGGAAAGCTCAGCTGTAATTTCCCACAAAAGGATAAGTCTTCAAAACCGGCCACAATTAAGTTTCCAGTGGCATAAATGTTCCTTACAGTAAATGTCAAAAACACAATAGCAGCCAAGTGGCTGTTCTTTAGAGCAAGCAGAAGAACAAAGTGTAATTGCACAATTTAGTCCTCTCTTTTTATATGTATTTTTTAGTCACTTCCTGGAAGGATCCATGCGTTTCAGGGTGACTGGTTCTGCCACATCCTGGCACTTCACGGCCTCCCCAGACTCTGCAGAGATGTCTTCTTGGCCTGGTGGACAATGCCTCCCTGTCCTTGGCTAATCGCTGCCTAACTTTCCACTCTCTGTAAGTGGCAGATGACAAAAGACCCAAGAAACTTCTCATGGCTGACTCCGTCCATATCAAGAGAAATCTACATACCTGCATTTACATGCTCCTAAAGTCAGAGGCTTCATTTGCATATTTTTTGACACCGCCCCCCTTCCTTGCCACAGGGTCTTCTTTCAAGGAGGAAAATGCATCCATCTGTCAGCTTGTACCTGTATAACCATGTGAACTCTTAGACTGGTTCGGAAACCCCTGGGGGGCAAAATAACATTGTGAGAGCCTGAGAACTGTGTTTATTTTATAGCTTCCTCTACAGCCTTCCTAGTCGCTGGACCCAAAGCTTACTCAGGAGGATCAGTCTTACAATCATAAGCTGTCAGTAATGAAGATTTTTTTCCAGATCTGAAAGTTCATCAGTTGGAGAAAAGTCAACCAAAGTAAAGGGCAAGAGGAGAATTTATTCGACGTTCTTGGATTTTTACCTGACTTTTTTTCAGTGGACAGTTTCTGGACAGAGCTTAGGTAGTTATATATGTACACACACACACATATACACAGGTGTGTGTGACCCTCTCTATGTACTTATTTGCATTTAAAGTTTGCGAAGAGGAGAACCACTACCACTCCCTTTGGGGCCCCTGTCTAACTTCAGGAATTAAGGTCAATCATGACTTGAACAACTCTAATGAGCAAGCATCAGGAAACCCAATTCAAACACGTTTATGCAACAATGAAAAGAAGTTGGAATGCTTTAGTTCCTTTAGCTGAAGTGTCCGAAAGCAGAGATGCTTCAGGCGTGGCTAGATCCAGGAGATCACACAACGTCATCAAGGCTTGGTCCCCTAGCTCCATCTTTTACCATTGATTTTTCTGAGCCAGCCTTACTTTATCTGGTGGTCTCCAGAAGATCCAGTACTATAACTTGCCAGCTCAGCCACTCAGATGAAAAAAGAACGTCTTTGTTAAAAGAATTAGTAACAAGTCCTGGGACCAGCTTGGTTCATGTGTCCATCTCTGAACCAATGCCTGCAACCAGGGGATGGAACAGGCAGCAAGGCCAGGCCTGAGCCAGGTACCTGTCCTCAAAGCTCAGAATGGGGTTGAGCCTCCTGCACATGTGGCCTGAGAGTGGGGGAGGGATGGTTCCCCAAGGCAAAATACAAGTTCTGCCTTGAGCAAGGGGTCTGGATGTTGGCTGCCCAAACCTGCAAATATCGACTGCATTTACAGACTCCTCAGACATACTTAAAAACTTGTTTTCCTTGGTTTGGTCACATTCTCCATAAACTAGCTTTTCAAACATAGGAATCTTATTTAGAGGTGAGATTGTCAGCTTCTGCTCCCCAGTTAAGCTGTCCTAGCCCTTTAGCTGGTGCAGGTGACTGGGTTATGCTTCAAAAATACTTGCCAGGGGATAAAACTGCATAGAACTAAACACCCACCTTCTGGCACTGTGACTCAGCAGAGAACCAGGCCAGGATCCAAACAATCATGGGTCCTGATAGGACCTGCATGGAGGCCCTCAAAAAAAGAGTGTCAGTCTGCCCTCTGCCCTCAAGAGGGACATGGAAATGCCAGAGATGACCGTGGTCCAGAAGCTGGACAGTGAGGCAGGCTACTCTTGAAAGTCCTACCAGGGATGGAAGGGAGCAAGCTTTACTGAGAACCTACTATGTGCCAGACCCCGTGTAAAGGGCTTTTCCAGAGGCCTTCCCATGTCATCTTCCCAATCCTCACATGATCTAGCTTTTAGATTTTGTATTTTATGGAGGAGGGAACTGAGAGTTGGTGGGTTTCAGGCACTATTTGTGACTAAAGAAAAGGAGAGAAAAATCTTGGTTAATTCCCAGGGTTTGAACTTTTACATGAGGACAGATTGATTCACTCATGCTTTCCAGCCTCAAAAGTCTGAGAGAGGATATGTTCGAGGATTCTAACAGGAAGGAAAAGCTTGTGCTTGACCACGGACTGGTTCACCCAACCCCAGAGCCCCGCAGCAGAAGGAGGAGACCCCACCCACACTAGGAGGCCAGGGCGGGGCGGTGGTTAGACCCCCCGCCTCTGGAGTTCACTTCTCAGGTTTAAATCCTCATCTTGAGAACTCTGAGGCAAACCTTTGGGCCTCTGCCTCAGTTTCCTCATCTGTTTAAGAAAGGATGGTGGTGACAGTTCCCATATCCTAGGGTTTCTTTAAGGATTAAAAGAAATAATGTAGATACAAATCTTGCAGAGTACCTGGTATCATAGTAAAGATTCAATAAATATTAACTTTATAATAATTAGGGAGTGGGTTGAACAGCCGAAAAGAGGTAACTGCGGATCTAAAGAAAGCTGACTTCACAGGGTGGGAAGTAACCTCACTAACCAATTAGCCCCAAAGCTGGCACCCACGGAAATATAAATAGAATGGAAAGGGGTTAGATCATGAGTGGGTAACCTTTTTCTTTACCAGAAGCCAATGACACACAGGTGGAAAAAATCCATTTCTGGCCGTATGTGAGTCAAAGAAGCCACTCTGGGCTGTGAAGGGAATTCAATTAGTCACTGGTTGCCATGCCAATGCAAACATCAGCCTTCCACCTACTCCCCCACCAACACATTCGACTAAGTAACAATGATAATAGCATGCACTAAAAATGGTGTTTTTAAAAAAGTTAAGTATACTTCTGTCAAAAGTCTGGATTTCAGAAATAATTGCTGTAGGCCAGATAGAGATTTGCATAGAATCCCTAAAATGGGTTGAGCATAATCACAGAAGAGAAATCTCCAGTGGGTCATTAATAAACCCTAAGGGGTTTTTGTGGAGGGGGCCAGGGGGAAGGGGATTCTCCTAACATTCCCAGCTTGACCCAATGCCCCTCTGTGGTGTCCGAACTGGCCCTCCGGTTAGACAGTCCTCAGTTTACACTGCCTTGTCCACACCCTGGAGCCTAATGGGGATCCCTAGCCATCACGCCTTCTTCACCAGCTACAATGTCTTCAATGTCTACTCGAACATCTACAATTTGGTGATGGATATCTGAAACAACAACAAAAAAAACCCTTTGACCTAAGGATTTAGCTTCTTGTGATCAATGTTAAGAAAAACCATAACTGGTATGCAGGAAGATTTATAATAACAAAATAAAACAAATAAAAGCAAAAGTACAAATAACTTAAATGTCCAAATTAAGTAATTGTGTGTCCATATGCTAGAATATGAGGACCTATTAAAACTGGGGTGGGAGAGACCAGTCGGTGCCCCGCCCAGTGTGGCTCAGTTGGTTGGGCGTTGTCCCAGAAAGTGGAAGCTGCCAGTCCTCTTCCCAGTCAGGGCACGTGCCTGGTTTGGGGTTCCATCCCTGGTCAAGCGCGAATGAGAAGCAACTGATCAATGTTTCTTTTTCACATCGATGTTTCTCTCCCTTTCTTTCTCCATCCCTTCTCCTCTAAATTATTATACATTGTTAAGTGAAATTATTATACATTGTTAAGTGAAGCAAGCAGGTTACAGAGCAGGGGATTAGGTAAAATCCCAATGTGATATATGCAAGTGTATGCAAATATATGCATAGGAAAATCTAGCTGTGTGTCACTCTAAAACGTGAATGGTTGTTTTTGGGTGATAGAAATACAGGTGGCTTTTGCTTTTCTTTTGTGCTTTTCTAGATCTTCAAAAACCACTCTTTATGGGGACTGTATATTTCTTCTGCCATCAGGAACAAAGCCCAATCGATATCACGCAGAGAGAAGGGAGGGCCCACCTGTGTCCAGTGTGAGAGAGGGAAAGGCTTCAGGGAGGCTGCACGTGGGTCATCTGGGGCCAGGCCCTGTGCTCCCTGGGCACCAGAGGTCCCATCTGAGGTGGAAGCCAGAATGACCAGATTCAAATCTGGGATGACCTGGACTCTCAGAGGACTTGTCAGCTCCCTGCAGAAGCAATTCACACTTCCCCAGCCTGGCCTCACCCAGCCCCACTATTAATAGCACTTCAGTGTCTCCAACTGGTCTGCACATTCTGGGGCCCCAGCGACAACCTCAGATGCTGCCCCAGACCAGGGACAGAACTGAAACGGCAAGTTAGTTTTCTAACAGGAGTTTGAGAGAAGGAGGCTGGCACCTGGGGACCTCCTCCCGAGGCCATGCTCTACCTGTCGGGAGAGTCCCCAGCGGTGGGTACGGTGGTGAGCCACCCTGGACCACATGGGCAAAGTCATCACCCGGAATGACAGCAATGAGAGGGGAGGACGGAGGACAGTGGTCATGGCAGCCCAGCCCTTCACGAGAGTGAAAGAAATGCTCTTACTTGAGTCCAGTGCTATTTCGGGGGCTCCCTGCTGCAGTGGCCAAAGTGATACCCACACAAATGCTCTGAGCTGTCCAAGTTCTTTCCCAGGAACTTGGAATTAGTATCCTGGGAACCAGCTGGGGAAGGGGTGGGGGTGGGGGTGGAGAGATCACGGCCTTACCCAGAGCCCTGGTCAGCTCAGAGGCCTTGAGGAAGAGGGGAAGCAGGGGAGAGGAGCGGGAGGCAAACGCACAGTGAGAAAGAAGCGGTGAAGGGAGATCCTGAAGAGGGTGGCGGCTGCCATTCTGGTGACAGGAAGCATCCCAGTGCAGTTCCCACAGGGTCCACAGGTGTCTCTTGCTGCTGAGTGTCCTAAAATGGCCCCGGGTTCTTTTTCCTTGAGAACTGAGATGCAGTTTCTCTTTTTTAACTAGGTGAGTTGTAATTAAAATAAAATTCCCTTTATCATTATATTATGACACTATACCTATTACTATAAATGATATTATTGTAATTCTTTAGATCTCAGATGTATATCCCCCCCACTTCATATTTCTGAAACTGGGGTGCACTTTCTTCTCCCATTGTCCTCATTATTTATGTTTGATGCAGGAAATGTTCTGTTTCTTTCCTTTCAAAGCTCCTGTCAGTCAGGGCTTTGTTTGCAAACACCTCTGCCATCATTATGGAAGGTCTCTCAGGGAAGGGCTTGTTTTAGTGCTGGGACCATGCTGGGCACACCGATACTCAATATTCAGTGGAATGAGTGACACTGTCAGTCATGGGTCTCACTGCGTCAAGGAATTGTCCTATGGGAGCAGGTGGGAGGAGTCACCCCAGGCACAGCTCCCAAGACCTAGCCTATTGTCCTCCAGACCTGAAACCATGCTAGCCACAGCCACCTCAATATTTGCACCCAAGCTGTTTCTAAACCCTGAGCATGTTCTCTCTTCCTCTCTTTTAAACTCCAGCTCCAACTCTGAAGTCCCCACCCCAGGTCTGCATCTCTGAGAGCTTTCTCAGGGAGACCCACACTTCGAGGCACTAACATCAGCCGGGTCTCAATTCTCTCATTCCGCTGTCACCCACATCACCCATCAGGGAAGGCCAGTCCTTGTGTAACTCAGCAATGGGACCATCAGTTCCTCGTGGGGCAGCATCAGAACTTTTCTTGGCAGTCCAGCAGGGCACACAGGGATTCCTCCTCTCACTATCCACCTTCTCCCTCCAGCCCTGGGCATGGTGAGGGGGTGATGCTGGCCCAGCGCCTCCCAGCACACTGGCCTGGGCTGTGGGACTGCAGTGGAAGAAAGACATTTCAACATTTACTGCAGCGGGCAGTTACTGTTAACTTGATGCCGAACGTGGGCAGCCCATGTAAGAAAGACTTCTCTCTACATACAGTTTGACCCTTGAACAACATGGGGTTAGGGGTGCCCACCCACCCCACTGAGTGGAAAACCAGGATATAATTGTTGACTCCCCCAAAACGTAATTAACTGTTGGCCCTTTGCACCTGCAGATTCAACCAGCTGTGGATCAAAACCAGTATTTCCAATCCTTGGTTAGGAATCCGTGGTTGGGAATCTGCTGTTGGGAATGTGAAAATAGTTGTCCATCCGGGGTCGGGAATTCACTGATGGGAACGTGAAAATACTGATAACCGGGTTGGTTGAATCTGCAGAAGCACAACCTGCAGTGGGGAACCGGAGCAGACACGGGTGGGTGCACTGTGCTGATTGAAAAAACCCGTGTGTAAGCAGACCTGCACTGGTCAGGGTCAGCTGTATGCAAGGTAGGCTGCGGTGCTGGATGTTAGGAATGCAGAATAATAAGCCTGGGTCTCTGCCTCCTAGAACCGGGAATGTCAGAGTGAGGGACACCGGCAGAGATGCGAGCCCAGTGCGTGTGCGGAAGGTCCTGCCATAGGCGCTGGGCTGGGGGGCTGCGGACCTGCAGGCTCCTTTCCCAGCGTGGCTGTAGTTTGCGGAGAGGCCGGTGGCAGCCCAGGTGAGTGGTGAGAGCAGGCCTGTGAGTGGCTGCCCGCCCCAGGAGCTCCACACTGCGTGGCCACGGGGAAAGGCACCTCACCCCGAGTCTGTCTTCATGCAGCATTGGTGTCAGGCCTGGAAGGCCGTGTTGCCCGACCCTGCAGGTGAACTCTTAGCCCCCCAGTTACCTTCATTTGGGACTGGCTTTGGATGACCCGGGGAGGGAGGGCACACTGGTTGTCTTGCCACATGGAGAAATATTTGGAAGCCTAGTCCCCACCCTCTGCCGCCATCCTCAGGAGAGACCCACCCCGCCCAGCAGGGACAGGCAGTGTCATGGGGAAGCCAGCACAGGCACTGGCAGGGCCAGGTCTTGCCTGGAGCAGAGGCGTCAGTACCAGGGATTTAGTATCAGTTAGTCTGGGGCGCCCCTCCTTGAGGGGGTCCCCTGGTGCTAGGGCAGTACAGGGCACCCCTTGCGAGCACTGGATCATCCAGCTTCTGCTGGAACATTTCCTGAGGGCAAGCCTCGCCAGTTCTGCTCTCCTGAGGCGTGTTTACAGCACCAGCACTGGAACCACATTACAGGGCCTGTGAGGAGGGCGCTCAGAGATTTTCCAGGCTGCGCCTTCTATTCTGGGTGGGCTCTCATCAGGAGGCTGGACTTCCTTGGTCAGCCTGCCAGCTCCACCCTGCGAGCGGACACCAGGTTTTCCTCTGGGGTAGCGCAGCCTGTAACACCCCTTCTCTCTGAGAGCCCATCATGTTCTTCCTCCTGTGCCTCTTCTCGGGAGGATTAGATTAAGCACCTTGCTCTTGCCCTAGAACATGGTGGGGGCTCCATGCAGGCCCTTGATGAGGTGGAAGGATTGCCCTGTGGGGTTTTCTGTCCCAGCACTGGATTGGGTCCATGGAGACCCCTGTGAGGTGTGAAGAACAACCTAACACACTAGGTAGCTGCCATTGTTAAGTGCCCCGGGCACGCTGCTGAGGGCTTTAAACCTCAGAGGTGAGTGGGGTTATCCCCATTCACAGCTGTGGGAGCTGAGGCTTAGGGAGGCTGAGGACTGTGCCCCACGTAGCTCGGCTTTTACACTGGGGAGACTGGCTGTGAGTGAGCTAGGCTGGCTCCAGACACTGGCTACCTCCATCTGCTGTGGCACCACCTTGTGCTGGGTTTTCGCCACTTTCCCTTCTGTGGGAGGTGAATGGCTAACGCAGGATTGCTGGACTCTGCCTGTCTCCATATCTGCGTTGTAAGTGCTCTATTTGGTTATGTAGCCAGCAACGGTCTTTATTTCTGTTGCCTTCCCACACAGATCTGAGGCTTGAGTCATCCTTGCGGCTCCTTTGTCCACAGGAGTGCCCCTCTTTCCTGTGGAGGTTCCCGGATACCCCTCACTCCTAGACACCACAATCCCTCTCCAACAAGGGCACCGACTCAAGCCCCCACCCAGATCTGTCCTCCTTCATCCACATTTCCATCATGGCACCTGCTCACACACGCGCTGCCCAGCCCGCCCTGGGCTGAGCGCCTTCAGCTCCCTGATGCCAGGGCCCTGGCTGCCCGGAAAATGCCATTTCCTGAGGGCTCTCTGGGCGAGGTGGTCCACGAGTTTCCTCCAGGACAGAGGACCAGGGTGCCGCTGATGCTGGTAAGATCACCTTTGATGACCCTGCCCATATTGAAGCTGCCTCTGAATGTTGTGTTCTTGTTAAGCTCAGCAGAAAAGTCCAGAGATTTCTGCAAAATTTAGCCCTGTACCCATATGCTTAGGGAGGAGGAATATCATTAGGAAAGTGATTAGCAAATTTGTTATTTTCTTCACATCTCCAAGGAAACAGCTCTGGAGTAGGTTTCTTGTAGGAAACTTGAGGAGGCTATACAGTGTTAGAAGGCTTGGTCAATTCTGACTATATTGCTAATAGCCGATGAATGACAATCTTTACTTTGCAAATCCGAGAGGGCCCCTGGGGAGAGGGGAGCACTTACCCACTCTTATTTACCTGGACAGGGCACAGCTAGCAGCTAGTGTGGTTGCCAGGGTGGATGGTAGGGGCGGGGGAGGTGTTAAAAATTCAAAAATCACCCCTTTAGGTGCCCCCAGATCCCAGCCGGAGGGATCAGGAGTAGCCCGGGAGTGATGGAGGCCCTGGCTCTAGCTTCTTTCTTTCTTCAGCTGCCTCCAGACCTTGAAGGCCCCTGTCTGGTGCTCACCCTCTGCAAAGTAAAGAGGTTGGCCTAGATCCTCAGTTTGTAACCTTTCAAAGTTGTGGCCCCTTCTCTCTGAAAGAAATCTGTTGCGACAGTCCGAAGTGTAAGGCAGGTCAGAGGGAAGCTGCTTTGGCTGAGTCCTCTGTGGCTGGCTCTCTCAGAGCCCTAGGACATCGGACACGTCATTTTAGGAACTTCTTCCTACCTGATGTCTGGACAGATGTCTATGAGCTCCAGGGGAACCAAGGGAGACTCTAGTTCTTGGATCTTGGACTTAGTTCTGAGAACTTGGACTTGGCCCAGGTGGATGAGGCAGCTGGAATGCACTGTTGAGAGAATTTGTGGCACCTGGAGACAGGGCTCAGCACCAGCTGTGGTTTTCATCATGGAGCCCAAAAGCTGCTTCTAAGTCCATCTGGGAAGATCCTCTGCTCGTACTCAGAGCACTGCACAGCATTCTTCGATGACAGGCCCAGCCAGTGGCCCACACTAACCGAGGGTGACCATGGTGGGGACCATCATGAAAGAGTGGGGAGGGGTTGCCACAAACAGGCCATTATTTCTTGAATTTATTGCCTCCTTAACCTGAGGTACAGTGTCAGTGTGTTTTAATGTCCTGGGTCATTAAAACCCAATAATCTCTTCGAAATGGCTTAACTGCTTTCTGCAAGGAGATACAGTAAATAAAACTGCCATCTCTATGTCTGCTGTCATTGTATTGATGCATTTCTTTTCTTTTCTTAAATAACTGCGTTCATTTTAGTTCAGGCCAATGCATTTATGCCACGCTGGCGGTGTGTAAATCTGGTAATTAAATCCTGTTATCTCGACGCGGTGGGCAGAATGAAAAGCAGTTGTGATGCTCCAGAGAGGGAAACACTTCGAGGAGAGAGAAGGAAATTTGTTTTGTGTATTTTAAAAAGCCATTTTCATGGAGTCTTTTTTTAGCACCAGAAAGTTGACAGATGCCTAACAGAGAGAGATCCTCGCGTGGGGAAGGATCCTAATGAGTCCCTGAAATGGCCCTTTGCGCTGTTGTACGCCCCAGCAGAGTAGGAAGTGCGTGCTCCTTGTAATCCCAAGAGCAGGAATTTTAGGCAGACTCTATGGCTTTCTAGCTGTGTGACCTCAGGCAAGTCATTCACCTTCTATATCTGTCAGGGTGCTTTGGGTTGCAAATAAGAAAAACCCCAGCCCAGACTGACTGAATAATTAAGGCAAACGCTTTCTACCCTACCGTCAGAAGTTCTGATTTAAGGTCGCTCTAGGGGTGTGGACTTCAGCAGCTCATCAGTGTGAATGGACAGCCTTGATTCTTTGCATCGCTTTCCTCTGCCACCCTTAGCAGACGGGCCAGGTTCCTAGCCTAGCTCAGCAATTGCAGGAGGCTGCCTCCGTTCCAGGAACCTCATTCAGGCCCAACCATGTGCAACTGCAGAAGAGGGCCTATCTCTTTGATGAGAAAGAAAGCAGTTCCTGGAAGCTGTCTAGGAGACACACTGTCACATTCTATTTCCACAAGTTTGTCTCAGGCCCACCTTCTAACCAATCACTGGCAAAGGGAGTAGAATCGATATGGTTGATCCAGATAAACCACAGTTTCTTCTTGCTGCCTCCTAGGCCGGTGAGGGGACCCCTGGGGTTCATGGCCATGCAGAGAGATCTGGACATGTAGGTAAAACCAGGCTTCTGTTAGAAAGGAGGACGAGGGGTGAGTCACTGGGCAGGCAACCAACAGTATCTGCTACAACCCCTCTGATACTCACTTCATCTGTAAAACCGGGACCGTAAATATGTACCTTCATATCCTGTTGTGAGGGTTTAGAGCTGAACCAAATGTTTCTGTCACAGACAAAGTGTTTGCAGGTCAGAGAGCCAGTCTGGGGTTGGCTAGCTTCTCCAGAACAGGCACAGATAGGTACGCTGTCCGTTGAGTTCTAAGAGGGTAGGAGAATCAGGCTTCTGTTAACAATGGAACTCTGTGCTGGGATGCTCCCACCAGACTTGTGGCTGGCCTTGGCTGGTCCTCCTGGTGGCCTGGTGGCTTACCTCCTGTGGTGTGACTTTGACTTTTTCTAATGTGTCCATGACTCATGTAACTAGAATATGGTGGGACTTATTTTCTGTCTCAGAGGGTGTCCCCAGCCCAAGAATGGTCCAGTCCAGGCTCATTTCTGATTCCAGTGTGGGGTCTGCCCTCTGATCCTCAGGAAGAGTGATATCAGCAGGTGGGGGCCATGGCACCTGAGAGCTGCGCTGTCTCATCATCTCCCCAGACCAGATAAGCAGGAACACCGGGGGGGGGGGTAAAAAGGAAGTTCTCCTGAACTGTTAGGAAGTTCTCCAGCAATCAGTGTGGGGATCCGAGGCTGGAACCCTCATCAATTTGATCAACACCCTACCCCAACATAAGGGAAAGTCCTTCCAGACCAGGACCGTGGAGAAGACGTATCTACCACGAGAGTTCCTTACCATGCAGCCTCTCTCTCTGTCGAGTCCCTGGACATCATGGGAAACCCCGTGCCCCTCATGTCTCTTCCCATGTGTTGCTGGCTGCCCCAGGGGAGAGAAGAGATTCCAGCAGCACAGATGAGAGGCGGGGAAGGCCCATGACTGCTAATTCGGCCTGCAGCAGCTGCTCCCTCCTGGTTCACCTAAGAGGCAGCACACCTCATCTATGCAAGGTTGAACTTGTCTTGAAGTTCACAATCTTAACTCTGTAAAAGAAATAGCATTGCTCCATTTGGGAAAATTTTGTTCATGCCCTTTCCATTACCTTAGTCCCTGCCATTAATGTACTAAGAAGCATTTTTTTTCTTGAATCTGCTATTGTACTACATACAACAGCTACACACTGACAATAAAACAGCTCTCTCTGTGACACCCAGGAGGGATGGCACCTGCCTGGATTATAGTCTTTTGGATTTTCCTGATGAAAGAAGAAAGGGGCGGGTCTCCAGTTTATTTCACTGCATCTATTGTTGCCTTTCGTCTGTGACTGAATTGTTTATTTCATGAAAGGTAGAAGGAGGGTGAACATGGGCCTGTTCGCCACATTATGGAACACCAGAACCGGTGGCCAAATTGTGAGGTTTGTACATTTAGGACAAATGTACTTGTCAAACTTCTTCCCCAAAGAGATAGAAAAAAAAACTAAAGTAACAGTTCTAAAAAGATTAGGTTGTATATAAAATGATTATTTACCAGGAAAAAACAAAGAAATGAACAAAAAAAGCTATTCAAATTAATAAAATAATTTTATGTAAATAGAAAAGGATATAAAATCAATAATATTCCACTATTTCCTATATACTTAGAGTATTCAAGAAAAATGCAAGAGGCAAACAAACAAAAGTGGTTGGCCTGGAACCACCCTCCTTCTCCACGGGGCCTTGTCTGGCTTCCCCCTGCCTATTAACCGGAGGCAGCCACAGTCATTATGCCCTAAGCACGGGCTTCCCCAATCACTTAGACGAGTTAGGTTGTGTTTTAGAGCTCTCCCTACTTATCTTGTTCATTGGAATGACCAATCGTAGCTTAAATTTCTACCTTTTCTGCTGGACTGTAGGCTTCTGCACTGGACTGTACCCTAAGGGCACGGCAGAGGGTATCTTGCCTCTACCCTTGGTAGACACTCCCTCGCTTCCCACTAAGGTCCTAGTGCCTTGCACGAAACTGTTGAACGAATAAAAGAATTTACAAATGAAAGCACCACTTAGAAAAAATCTCCCTTTAGAGAACTGGGTGTGCCTTACGTGGAGAACAATGACAAACTTTATAAAAGATGAAAGAGAGCTCCAGAAGGAGTGGCCTGGGCGCTGGGTCTCAGGCGGACAGCGGGGCATTGGACAGCTGCCCCTTCTGCCCAGAATAAGGTAGGCTGAATGCCATGTAATGCCAACTAAAGTCCGCACAGAATTATTGGGAAAACATTATAAAAAGGATTCTGGAAGGAAATGATCATAAAAGAAAATTCTGGAAAACTAAACTATGCGCAGCATCCTGTACCTGTCCCCTGTATCTCCAGGCAGTCTCTCACACACCGCATGGTGCAGACCACATCCCTCCTTTCCTGCCTGCTGGGTTGTCAGGGTGCAGGCCCTCAAAGGCAGCGGGAAGACCCAGGCTGGGAGTCCCAGGGCAAATGAATCTCTGTCTCGTCTTTCACTCCAGAAAGCAGTGAGAACTCGGTGCAGACAGGGAGGGACAAGATAGGTTTGTGAATGCTCCTTCAGAGCTTGGCACTGGCCTGGCAGCCGAGGTGGGACATTCACAGTCTGGAACCTGCACAGGGTGCACCGGGAGCTCATAAAGTTCTGTGCAAGCGATGGTGTACCTTCCCATGGCCCTCCCCTGAAAAGGGCCCCTCTCCAGGGCCCCTCTGGCTGTATCAGGCCTGCCTCTGCTCATTGTTTCCTAAATCACTGGCTCCTTACAGGCAGCATCTCCCAGTGAGGGGTGATTCCATGCCGTGGTTCTCTGGGATGTCTCCCTGGGGGTGTTACTGACTTCAGCAGTGAGTGCCTGTCACTCAAAACCGTCTCACTCTGGATGGAGACATGCCATCTCCCATCGATACATCTGGCTCTGTTGACTTAGCTGTAGTTCTTAATAAAATGAGTTTTAAAAAGCAATGAGAAGCATTAGGCAATCAAGCATTTAAATAGCCCACTCCTGAACCAAACAGTCAAGCCGTGTTTAACACCATGCTCCCTCACCTCAAACTTCATTAAACAAAATTAGATTTAACTCCCTATAAAAATATATTCACCATGTCACTCTACCTTGCCCCTGAAGTTGGAACATACATTATGACTCACAACATCTAACTTCATTTTCTCAAACCCACTAGAAGAATGCTCATAATTATAAATTCCCACCAGACAATTCCAGCAAATTCTCCACTGGACAGGGAGCCACAGATATTCCCACTGGCTGCAGTTCTAGTGATATTTTTTTTTTGGACCAGGCCAGGAGAATAATTTTTCTCTTTCCCACTTTTTGAAGCAGAGCAAGAAACTAGGTGGGAGAAATCTAAGGTCCAAGAGGCAGAATGGGGGTCCAGCGGGTTCTGAGGCAAAGGGGCCCAGGGAAGTGGCTGGAGAGCGGAATCCAGGAGGCGGATGCAGGGAGCAGGGGGTGACAGGTACCAGGAGGGTGGGCAGCAGCCGTGGCCACCTGCCACTCTGGGTGCCAGGCACAGGTGGGCTTGGGAGGGCCTGGGAAGGCACCGACAAGACTCTGGAGCTCCATTCCATGGAGTCTTATCTTCCCTGTACCTCCCTGTGGGGAGCTGTGGACGGAGAAGCGCAGCCTCTGACCTCATCCTGCACACTGCTTTCTGCACACTGCTTCCCCCAGACTTTGCCCTGACTTCTGCTTCCTTTGGGTTCAGCTTGACTAGATCCTCCTGCAGACAACCTGGAATCCAGTTCTTCATGGAGAAGCTCCACATTGTGAGGGCCTGACTGTTCCCAGTGCAAGGTTCTGCTGGTTCCTAAGGAAAAGGGGTTTACCAGCTGTCCTAGTTGATTTCCTCTGGTCATTTCCCTGGACTAGTCACATGTGTGACCTTAGCTTGCTTCCTTCTCTCCACCTGAAGCTCTCAGTACACTACCTGGCTGGGGCTGTGTAAACCAATGACCCAGAGTGGTGAGAACAGGATTAGGAGCCCTAGAACACCAGGTTTGAAACCCAGCTCTGCCATCTGCTCTCTGGGTGCCCTTGAGCAAGGCATGCAGTCTCTGTGAGCTTGAGTTCTCCCATCGGCCAAGATGGAACTGGCAACGCCTTCCTCCCAGGGTGGCCGTGTGAGGAATAGATGAGACGGTGTACACGGATACACCTAGCACTCGATCAATAAATCTCTAATCGCATTCACAAATCTTATAGGCAGAGTACAATTTATCATTCCTTCTAGAAAAGTCATCCTAATTTAATCCTGTGGGTGGTGACTGTATTCTCTCTTTGCCATTCATCCCCTGTGGGTAGGCTAGCTACTTGCAGGCAGAAATTGATGGAAGCCCAGTGTCAATGTCAGAGTGCCTAGTTTGGGCCCCCTAGGCCACAGAGCCCAGCCACTGCGCCCATGCGGAAGCTCATTCAAATACCTACAGGGAACAGATGAACGGACACAGCAGGTTTGGCGTTCACACTTGTGCAGAGTCACGCTGCCAGCAGGTTCATCCTTGAGCGAGAAAATGACTGCATAAACATGATCTATACACACCCCCACATGGATTAAAAATATAGGCCGATATGTACTTGCTAAGGAAAGGACTGAGCTATTTTCTTAACAGAATCTATTTAGACATGACAGCAAATCCCAGTCTTTGCCAAGAGAAGGGGCCTGGGTCTACATCATCACTTTTCCACCTGTGAGGGGCTTGTTCTCAATGGCATCTTTGGGCTCCACACTCAGAAGAGTGTTGGTTTTTACAGGTGAGGGAGGCAGCCTCCAGAGAGCCTTGTGAATTTCAGAGTTGAAATAGCAGGATTGATACTTGTGGTGATTTCCCACAGTAAGGCCATGGCAAGTGTTTGTGAAGGGGGTGAATAGAAATGGGTTCCAATGTCTCTGTACATGGTGATGATGGATTGCATTTAATAACCATTTTGTGCCTGTCTCAATGGGCTTGTTTAATGGCTTCTTTTGATTTCAGGACATGGCTCCTGTTAAACTCAGGGAGAGAAAGGAGGAATTTGTGGGGAGCTCAGCCTCTGAAAGGGGGGCTCTCACCTTGGTTTGAGCTTTCTGTGGATCCAGTGGTTGACCAGAGAGTTTCCAAGGAATACAAATTACTAGGTGGGTATTTGGAACAGATTCAGTTCCACAACCCCGTGACTCGTGGCCCCACTCTCTGCAGCGCAGACAATTTAGACATGGACTTCATAAAAGGAGGCTGGGGAGACAGAAGTGGCCTAGCTGAGAGCCACACCAAGCTGTCTTACAAGAGGGCAAACTTCACAGGACATTTCTTGCAATTTTTTTCCTCCTGGCAGATGGGAAGTTTTTCTACTTGGTATTTTTCTCTGTTGGCATAGATGGTTGGGTTGGGTTAATGGCCACATTCAGACTTGAGTTCCTTCTCAGTTACTTGACTTGGCTTGATTTCTCATGAGTCATGGCTTGCCAGGGAGCTCGGAGATGCTGGACCAAGCACACGTCTTGTTGGGGCTGACATTTTTGGAGGGCATCTAATAGCTTCCTCTCCACGTAGCACTCCGTCACTGCAGGGCCCTAGGGGAAAACCCCCCACAGGACTCAGGCAGTGGATAAGTAAGGACGGGGACCTCTTTTTTCTATGTCAGCATTCTCCAAACCTTCCTTGAAGAGCCCCAGGATCCAGCCTCTGCAAGGACCTCAGATCTGCTCTCTTCCTCTCTCAGGAATTCAGTCCGCTTTGTTGTAAGGAAGACACCTGAGACATATTTGGGCTGGATTTGGTCAGAAATGGATGACCCGAGGCCATCCCGTTACTTTTTAGTACACACGACTCAAATCCCTGTGCATGTGGGTATACGTCTTCATTTCCCTTTGCTGAAAGCATTCGCAGACTGTCCTCCTTTCTTTTTTTTTCTCTCGCTGCAAACAGTGAAAGTGAGGAGCCCTCGCTTTGAAAAACCCTTTAAAGCCCTGCCACTTGTCTACTGGAAAGTGCTCATTCCCGAGTCTCCCGACGATGCTCACCTCTGTGTGGATCACTCAGAGCTTTGGTGCTTCCGGCTATAATCAGTCTTCCTTTTCATCTTTCATCTCTTTCCTGCCTGAGACACATGGTGTTCCCTGCCAGTTTCCACTTCCTCTGTCATCCATCTATCGCTCTCTACCGACCTATCTATATATATCTACCTGTCTGTCTCTCTCTATATATATCTCCATCTCTGCACTCGGAGTTGACAAATGCTAGGGAGACCCATAAAGAAAGAGCTCCTCCAAGTTTAATGTACAGTAAATATACCTCAGCATATACCTGAAGTGACACACTCTATTTTCTCCACCACACCTCCTCAAGAGAACATAATTATTCAGTATCTTTCCTAGACCTCTGAGAAAAGAGTAGAGAGAAGAGATGAGGCCAGTTTCTGGAGAGCTTCTTCAGAGATGGTGGATCTCTTTTTTTATGGGCTGATATCTTCTTAAGTTCGTTATTAATTGAGCACCTTTTAGGTGCTGGGTTCTGTGCTAGATCAGAGGTTCAAAGATGGACAGGTCATAGCCTGTAAGTGCCAAAACTGGCCAATGAAGCTAGTGGATGAGGAATCAAACTGAAGACATTACAAATTACTGAATATTTACCAGCCATTACAGAGTGAGCTAGAGAAAAAACTCAGTGGAAAACACTCAGCCTGGGTCCTCCAACTGGGAGAACAGAAGAAGACCAGGTGGTGAGAGAGGAGAAAAAGCTAGCAAAATGGGGTTGGAAAATAGTAACCATCACCAGATCGTGAGCTGAGGGAACTTGTCCCTCTTGATCATTGTTGTATTCCTAGGATCTAGAATAATGCCTGGAACATATCAGGTGTTCACAGAATTATTTGTTAAATAAAAGGATGAATCCCAGTGGCTCATTTCCCTTTCCTTTTTGGCTGCACCATTTGCTGGAAGGAATCCCCGTTCTTCCCCGAGATAGGACAATGCCATTAGGCAGGTATATCTTGGGAATTTGTACCATCTGTTTGGGGCCCCATGGAGAGGGTGTACCAGATGGACCCAAAGTCTATTTTGGTCTTTACTTCACATGTTTCTTGTTTTTCTGCATCCCGTGCAGATGGATACTGTCAGGTTATTTATAGCAGGAGTTTGCACACAATAATAGAACAGTTGCTCTAATTCCAATGCCAATTGAATTACTTTGGCTTTGCATTCTTCAGAGGACCTGTAGCAACCACAGTGTTAAATATCTGTGGTCCCAAGACGGTTCCCAATTTTAAGCCCCTTCCCCAAGACAGTTCTCTCTGAAACATGGGACACAGTGTCATATAAAACTTCTAAATAAAATACTGTGCCAGACAATTTACTAGTATATTAAATAATTAATACACATAACCAAGAATGCAAAGATGGTTCTTATGTACCAATATATTCACCATTTTAGGACTTAGTGAGTATTTGAAAATTGTTTATTTTCAATAATAGGGACTCATCTAGAAACTTGTGGTACATTTATACAACATACTACTCTAAAAAACTATAATCCAGAATAATACTTAATAATATGAGAAAATGATTATGACATATTAAGTGGAAACTTGCAGACCACATTATATACATACATATACATATATATGGTCCAGGCTTATAAAAGTATGTATGCCTAGAAAGAAAAGACTGAAAGGGTATAATGAGTAATTTCTTAGTGGGAAGACCAAGGGTGACTTTAATTTTCTTTTTCTGTTTCTCTGTTTCTAACAGTATTTCTGCAGTGAACATGTATTACTTTTGTAGTATAGGAAAAAATGCCATGAATACTATTTTGAAGGAATGCTCCTTTGGTTCTTCCACTTGGGGCTTTCTGTCCAAAGTTTATACTAAAGACTAGCTCAGGGCCTCTGCTATTGGAGACAAATGAAAGGGAACATATAAAGTAGTATGCAGTCATGGTCAGTGAAGAAGGCATTTAAAAGGTTGCTTTTAATTTAATCTCAAAAGGAAGAGGGATGTGGTGTCTTCTCTGCAGAGATTTATTAGTGCTGGTTTGTACATTATCCACGCATCTTGAACTTGCCCAATAGCCATCTATAAAGAGCCGGGATGTGTAGGCAGTGTATGCATCCTCCACACCATCCATAAATAGTGTGTTGCTTGAAGCCAGTCGTCTATCAAGCTTGCCCTGGATGAAGACCAACCTGTAGAATCTCAGCTTTAAAGAGACAGCAGAAAATCTTTGGGGAGAGGAGATTATTAAGGAGAAAACTCATACACCCAGCTTTGACTTGTATTCTCTTGCTTTCCATTGCCCTATCTTGGAAGTAGGAGCTGCCTCATCATGCACAGCCCCAAGAGTAAACCCATCTTGGTTAAAGACATGAGTTTCCTGAAACCTGTGGGTGGAACAGTCTGACTCATAGCTACTGTTTTAACTTGAACAGTCCAAATGTAATAGCTACACAGCGGGCTCCAATGATTAGCAGCAGTATTTATCTTTCCTAGTTTGCATTTGCAGTGACACACTCAGCATTATCTGCCCAGATACAGCATCTATAAAGTCAGCGGCATCATGCACACTAATTTTAACTTTAAGAAGAGGAGCCAAATCCAATGTAATTGATGATAGCACTGTAATCAAATGTCCTGCATAATGAGAAAATCTAATAAATAAAGTACAGCAAGTATTATGTTTCAGAACAAATGCTGGGATCTAGGATGCCTTAAAGTTCGGCTACTAGTACATAGCCTCCAAACTTGTCCCTGCAATTGAGAAATGAGTAACAGCCTTTGATGTCAGAAAACAAGATTAGAAGCAACTTTTTCAGCATGGGATTTAGACAACTGATGGTGAGAAATACAGAACACAATTTACTTGACAGGACCTGGTAACCTGAAACAAGGCGGAAAGATGAAAGAATTGGACTAGAGATTGATCTTACCCTGATTCTACTGTAGAATCTGATCATGCTTTTTAAAAAATAATGATACACAACAATAAAAACAAATATACTCTGTTTATCTCTTTAAACTCAACATGACATTGCTCATTGTATCTTGTTGTTCTGTCGCTAAATGTGAGGAAACTTTGGTGGCTATTGTCCTTCCATTTCCACTGAAATTTGCTCCTGGGAAACCCATAGATGCCCCCTCCCCGCCCCCCATGACCTTGTGTCTCCTACACAATCTTTGAAACAGCTTCTAGATGAGAAGGAATGTCTATCCTTTAGTCCCCTGAGATTGTTCATTTTAGGATGGAGAGAATATGGAGGAAACCTTTACTGTCAGAAGAGAGGATGGGAGATACTATAGATGAGGTAGAAGGTCAAGAAGACAAGAACACAGCCGGGGATGCTCTGTATCACCTCTTGGTCTGAAGAATTCCTCTATCTGTAGTCTGTCTGAACATGAGACTGTCATCAACGCCTCTGACCATTAGCAGAACAGTCATGGGGAATTTACAGCCTACTACGTCCTGATTGTGAGAGACTTGAAGTTCTGGGCAGCTCTTGCCATCAGCAGTTGGAGAACAGACCAGGCAGCTCAGGGTTTTCATTTGGGAGCTGTTAGCAACTAGCAGTTAACAGGAGCTGAGGGCTGCACGGCCCTCATCCATAGGACTTCCACAATGCCAAGTTAAGCATCTATTGAATGAAAATATAGATCAACGAACTGTGTAATTGCAGAAGTGCAGGAAAGCTTCTTTGAGTCCTCAGGCTACAAAACTCCCTCCGAGTCGCACAGTCCCCAGTCTATGTCGTTACGGGTCATAATGGTTTTATTACAGTTTCATGATTATCACATTTTGACACACTAATAATCTAGAGATAAGTTTTTAATTTTAAAATAAGTGTTTTAAAGAGGATCATTTTGAAACTAATTGCATTTAGTTATAAAATATGGTCTGTAAATATACAGATTCTTTGAAATATGTTGGGACTTGTTTATTGACCTTTACGAGGTCTATTTTACACACATTCCATTTCATTCACATTCTAGAATAAATTTCATGCACGTGTTTTCTTGTTTTTAATCTAGGGCTCTCCATCTGTCTATGAAATCAAGCTGTTAATTCTGTTGTCGACTCTTCTATACTTTCATTGTTTTATCTGCTTGATACATCTGTTTGAGAGAGAGGTATGTTGAAATCTCCCACTGTTTACTCCTTATAATTCCTTATAATTCTATCAAATATGATTTGCATATTTGATGTTAGGCTATTAGTTCATATAAGATTACAATTATTCTTTCCTAGTGAAATTTAACATTTTATCATTATAAAGTGGCTCCCTAATATTTAAAAGGATAAAAATGTATTTTATCTACATTAATATAGCTATATGTGATTTAAGTTAATATTTATATATTATTTTTAATTGGTTACTTTTAATTTTTCCATTCCTTCTATGTTAGCTATGTCTCTTGTGAGCATCATAGAGCTGATATTGAAAACATAACTTGGCAGTCTCCATCTTCACTGACAACGTTAGCCCATTTACACTTACTGTGATTGTTTCTATATTTAAACTTATTTTCACCATCCTGTGCTATTTATTTGAATTTTTTGAATAGCTTTTTAAAAAAATTTTGTGACTTTCTTGATTCAGGATTTTTGAAATAAAGCATCCCCCCCCCGCTTTTGGGAAATTATAAACTCTATTTTCACTATTTATTGATTAGCCTTAAAAGTTTAATTGTACTTAGCAAAGCCTGAAGTTATTTAGTAGTTTTCACTCTTTTTAAAAAACTTTTAGTACTTTTCAATCTGACCACCCCTCATACCTCACCCATTGCCCTTGACTTCTTCTCTGAAATCCCTAAGTTACGCACTACTATTGTGGCTCTGCAGTAGCTGTTTACTTACATTCATCTGCACGTTTGCCTATGCTCGGCTCACCTTTCTTCTTACCTCTCAGATCTTCTCTCAGAGATCATTTTCTTTCTTCCAGAACTGTACATATGAAAGTTCCTTTCGTGAAAGTTTGTTGGTGACGAAGTCTCACAGTTTTCACATGTCTGATGGAGTGTGATGTATGTTGGAACGGAGGCAGGAGGGTTCGTGGCTGACTGGGGGCAGGAGGGTGAGCCAGAGTGGCCCCAGCAGAGAGCTGCCCGTGGGGGACACGCAAACCCTTACAGACGGCGCAGCGAGAAACAGCGGGGGCTGTGCACCCGCTGCAGTCAGTGCTCCCCTGTGGATGTGTTGCTCCCAGCACTAAATGCTGGGTCCCTGAGACCTTTATAGGCAATTCTGGGAGTTCATTTGTTCCCCGATTGTTCTTTGAACTTACCAAATCTATTCATTTATTTGCTCATTATTTAATTTGTCATTTAAACAGAGTTTAAAAGTATCTACTATATGCTAGGCATGATACTGGGCAATGAAGCTATGAAAGTGAGTACATCCTTCCCTGGACTTTGCCCTTGTGGGTCATGCAGTCTCGTGGGAAAGCAAACAGTAATCAAGTAACAATCACAGTTGGCTGTTCTTGATTAACTGTAGTTTTCCAGGTATAATTGTGAATGTAAATTTTTGATTGTGACAAGTGCTGCGAGGAGAGGCTCCTGATGCTCTGAGAAGCTCTAATAAAAGCCCATGTTCACTTATTGTGATTGTTTGTCTATTTAAAGTGTATGTACTTATGTATTTGACTGTTGGGAAGTCACAGTCAGCTTCCCTGAGGAAGGAAGATTTGAGTTGAGAGCTGACGGATGGTGAGGAGTGAACTAGGCCAGTGGTCCCCAGCTTTCCTGGGACCAGGGACCACTTCCACGGGAGATAATTTCCCATGGATGGTGGTGCGGGGGGTGGGTGGGGAGGATGGTTTCAGGATGATTAAAGCTTATTACATTCAAGCTCACCTCCTGCTGTGCAGCCTGGTTCCTGACAGGCCTGGACCAGTGCTGGTCCATGGCCCGGAGGTTGAGGACCCTTGAACTAGGCAAAGAGGGCATGAAAGAGCCTTGTAGGCTGAGGACAGGGTAGGCACAGGGCAGCCCTGAGCCGGGAGAGGAGTGGGCAAAGGGCATCAGCATGGTCAGAGTGGAGAGAGGAAAGAGAGCAGTGCAGGCCGAGTCTGGAACAATAAAGAGGGGACAGACTTAGGCTCCGAGAAGCCATGTTGGGGAGGTGTCCTTATCCCAGGAACAATGTGGGCAGCTGACACGTTTAGGCACAGGGAGTGTGACCAGATCAGATTTGCACTGGGATGAGAAACCATGCAAGCTTCCTCACTTTTTTCTGCACTGGCTGGCTCAGGGAACTACAGAATGATCCTGGCTTTTTCAAAACAGCAGCTTTGTGGGTGGGGAACCTGGGCACTGTCCACTCAAGGGACCCTGCTGGAGATGCTCGTAAAACCTTCAGCACAGGTGAAAAGGGCCAGTGGGAGGCTTTCTGGGATGGGCACTGCGACTGCCACTTTCCCCTTCTGTGCTCTAAACTGCTGCTCAGAAATACGTTCTAAGTGCCTGCAGGAAACAAAGGTGTAATTAATCAAGACCAGCTCCAAAGCCCCATAAACCTTTGATCCTGGAGGAGTGAGAAGCTGCGCAGTGGAGGGTCAGGCCAGGGCTGCTCAGGACACTGTTTTCTGTGACCTCCTCTCCTGGGGGGGCTTGCTTCCTCCTCTCCCCACTCTGCCTCTGAGCCCTCTGGAGCCCTAGTGGGGTTAGGAGTTGTGGCCAAGATGGGATAAAGGGGAGCAGCCGGTGAAGCCGGGAAGAGGAAGGGAGGGGAGAGGAAACAAGAGGGGTGGAAGTGTCAAATGCAGGGCCTCTGAGAAAAGAGGGTCCCAGGAGAGCTCTGGGGCTTGTTCCTGGCTTTATTCTATACCCACTCTGCTGTGTGATCTCAGGCAGATGGTGTGGCCTCTCTGTTGGCCTCCACGCCCTCATCTGTAAATGAGGCCTTTCTCAAGGGTGTCCACACACCTGCGGTTAGGGTTAGGGGGCTGTCTGTGGGTAAAGGTGATGCAACTTCCTGTGGAGGATCAAGCTTATGAGAAGATTTTTGAGGAGAAATTGTTGTTTTTACATTAAAACAAATACAGACATTTTGGCTCAGAATGCAAAATTTACCCTTAAAAAAAGAACGTAAGAGGCAATGTCAAAGAAAATGGTCCATATTCTTCATTACTCAGGGCACTCGGGTGGGGAGGGTGGAGAAGCACTGGATTAGATGTGTTCTTAGATGCCCTTCAGCCCTTTAGTGTTATGATTCCCTGGTTTTTTGGTGAAGATCAAGGTGAGGGAGGATTAAGCAATCTGTGGATATGAAAGAATTTAAACAGCCCTTTTTGGTTTTGAAAGGAGTGAGTATTTGTGTGTGCGGTCAGCTGTGGCCCACACTCTCTCTCTCTGGCTTTGAAACCTCCCGCCCCTTTCCTGGGACAGCCCTGGCCCTTCCTGCCTGCACGCCTGCCTCCCCTGCTCTTTAAAAGCTGTCTAAGTGTCCCCTCTGAGGGAATGCTCTGTCACTTCCTTCCCTCTTCCTGTCCCAGTCTTCTGAACTGATGGCATAGGCTCTCCCCCCACCCCCTGTGTGTCCACAGGACACGACGCACAGCATAAATGAGGCAAAGATGGGGCTTGATTGTAGTCCCATGTCCCTGCCTCACGTTAACCTGTTGTTCGGAAGCCTTCACGTGGTTTGGAGAATGAAGACCCGCTGTGCCAACAAGCCCTGTATGGTATCTGCCGACCTCTCTTGCATGAGGTCTCACAGCTCTCTGGCGTTTGGTCTGGACTGTGGGATACCCGGTGGGTTGTAGTTCCTCTAAGTGCTGTGCTGTCTCCTGTCTCTCATTCTGTTTCCAGGAATGGAGTTTCCTGGAACAGTGTTTCCTGGAATGCTTCTGCCCTTGTCCGTATGGAGAATTTCTCTTTATCTTCTAAGACATGGTTCAGTTGCCTCCCCATGGAGAAGTCTTTCCTGGCCCCCTGCAGTTTCCCGGCAGGAACTTCCCCAATCCTCGGGGGCAGCTGTGCTTCCCCACTTGCCTCATGTCCACGGGCATATGTCTACATGTCTTCTGGGTGAATAGCAGCTCATGGAAGACCATGAGTGTGTTCCCCATGTGGCATGGCACACGCCCACATCAGCACATGCCAGTTGAGTGAATGTATGTCTGCATGAGAGAATAGGAAACAGGGGATGATCATGCAATAGTTCCATAAATGCCCCCTTCCTTTCCTCTGTATTTGCTCGCATGAGGAGGACTCTGGGTTCCCAGGGCTGTAAATACAACTTCAGGCATGCACACACCAACTAATTCCATTGTTTGCTCATCTTTTGACTCACCTTATGGAACACCTTCTACTTATTCATTAATTTATTCAAAACTATTTGCACTGCTTTATCTGTTGAGAATTCAGCCTAAATAAAACAAAGCCCCTGCCTTTAAGACCCTTCTATTCCAGTGGAAAGAAACAGATAATAAAAGAAATATTTACCATGTCAAGATCTTGTAGGATTGTCTTAGGTCACTGTAAGGAGTTGCTGAGGGGGCAGAGGACTGGCCTGGTCTCCTTTACACTCTGAAAGTCTCCCTCTGGCTGCCCTTGCCCCATCTGTGAAGGGCGAGGGTGCAAATGGACCAGTCAGGAGGCTACGGCCCCCAGATAGGAGTTGCTGGCAGCTTCCACCAGGATCCAGTGGTGGAGGCAGTGGGAAGTGGTGAGGTGCTGGATAACCTTGGAAGCACAGACCACAGACGTTGCTAATCGATGGGGTAGAGGATATGCTAGAGATAGGAGTCAAAGGTGACTCCATGAATTCTGGCCTGAACAGCCAACAGGAAGGCTGGAGACACCACTGATGACAGAGGAAGACTCTGGGACGAGCAGATCAGTGGGGACTAGGAGCTCCACTTGGACTGTTCACTCTGAGGTGCTCAATAGGCATGCAAGGGACAAGTGACGTGGGTGAGTAGGCAGCAGGGGATACTAGTGTGGAGCCGAGGGGAGAAGTGTGAGTTGGAGATGCAAGGTTGCTGTCATTTACACACAGGTGTGTACACAGGTGCACTGTCTGCCCTCAATACAGCATGAGCTGACCTGGGGCTTGAAGACTGACACAGAGGAGAGGACTGTCCTGGGGCTTAGGACATCCCAATGGGAGGACCCAGTGAAGGAGACTGAGAAGGAACAGGTGATGAGGT